>JAKSZT010050948.1:572355-608020 GCA_026826555.1 Tolypeutes matacus | reverse complement strand
TAGTTTACAATTTAGATGATACAGTTTAATAATTTTGATGATATTTACCATGTCCTGTGTCCATTACTGTAAGGTAATGAAAAACCTTCCCCATGACCACCAAACAACCCATTAGCTCTTGACTGTTCCCTTCTCCCAAGCCCCCAAAGGCCCATGATACCCCACTCTCCCAACCCATGGAATGTCAAGATTCACAGTTACATGCCCTGGGGATTTGAACCAGCCCTTCCTATTGGTTTTTTAATAGTAACTTATATAATTTCCACGTACTTGTTCATTTTCCATTTCTTTCTCTATTATCGATTTATAGTTTCATTCTATTTTGGTCAGAGAATAAACATTGTATAATTTCAATATTCTGAATATATTTAGACTTGTTTTTTTACCCCATATATGGTCTATCCTGAGAATTATCCTTGTGTACTTGATAAAAATGTTTATTCTGTTTTCGTTGGGTGCAGTATTCTATGTATGTCTGTTAGATGTAGCTGGTTAAGTGTAACATTATGTCCTTTAGTTTTTTATTGATCTTCTGCTAGATGCTCTATCCCTTATTGAGAGTGGTGTGTTAAAGTCTACTATTATTAATATATAATTATCAATTTTCCCCTTCAAATTTGTCAGTGATAGATTCATGTAATTTAGGGTTCTGTGGTTGGGTGCATATATATACATAATTGTTACATATTCCTGTTGAATTATCCCCTTTGTCAGCAAATAATGACCATCTTTGTCCCTTGTAACTGTTTTTTACTTAAAGTCTGTTTTATCCAATAATAGTACATACAAATCATCTCTCTTTTCATTATTACTTGCATGATATATTTTTCCATCCTTACACCCTCAAACTATTTGCATCTTTCATCTTATGTTGATTCCTTTGCATGCTTTCTTACCCATTCTGCCACTATCTGCCTTCTGCTTTAGAGTTTAATCCATTTCCATTTAAAGTCACTACTGATAATACAGGACTTTTCTCCTACTATTTTGATAGTGAATTTTATAACTCTTATACCTTTTTTGTTCCTCATTTCTGCTAAAGCTTACTTTTATATTTATTTGCTTTCTTGTGTTATATCATATTTAGTTGCTTCTCATTTTTATCTGGATATATATTTTTATCAGTTTCCCTTGTGGTTACCATGGGATTAAAATTTAACATACAAAATATATAACAATTATAATTTTTCTGATAACAATTTTATTTCAATATCATTCACATATGCTTTTCCAATAAATCTTTCAACCCTCTCCATTTTTAAAATAGTTGCCTCATATCTTTGTACATTGTATTTCCAAAACCATAGATTTATAATTACATTTTATGTATATGCATGTTAGCACCTGTTGAGAGTAATAAGTCTACTTACATACCAAACAATACAATACCATGGTATTGGTATTTATAGTTACCAAATGATTCCCTTTACAACGGGCCTTTATTTCTCTATGCCTATTTGCACCATTGTGTAATGACCTTTCCTTTAAATCTGAATAGCTCTCTTTAGCATTACTTACAGAAGAGGTTTAGTGGTGTTGAACTCCCTCAGCATTTATTTATCCAATAATGTCTCAATTTCAGCCTCATTTATGAAAGTGAGTCTCACCAAATGTAAAATTCTTGACAGGCAGTTGTTTCAATTCAGCACTTTAAATATTTTGGAGAACTGCCTCCATGGTGCCTGATGAGAAATTGGCCTTTATTATCTATTTGGGGTGCCCTTTTATGTAACACCTTGCTTTCTCTTTCTGCTTTCCAAATACTCTCATTGATCTTTGCATTCTATAGTGCAATCAATATATGATGGGGTGTATTTCTTTTTTTCATTTTTATTCGGATTGGTGTTCCCTGAACTTCTTGGATGTGCATATTCATGTTTTTGGTTTTGTTTTGCTAGGTTTTGAAAGTTCTTTCTAATTATTTCTTTGACTATTCCTATTGCCCCTTTCTTCTCCTTCTGTGTCTCCCATAATGCATATATTCATACTCTTGATAGTTTCTCATAGCTGTCTTAAGCTATTTTCATTTTAATAATTCCTTTTTTTTTCTTTCTTTCCTCAGCCGGACTCCATTCAAGTGTCTTGTCTTTAAGTTCACTGATTCTTTCTTCTGTCAGACCCAATCTGCTCTTGAAATACTTCTGGGCATTTTTCATTTCAATTATTGTGGTCATCAACTCTAGTCATTCTGTTTGTTTCCTTAATTAAAAATTTATCTCTTTACTTAGACTCTAATATTATTCACTCATTGTTTTCCTGATATCTTTTAGTTTTTCCTTTGTACTTTCCTCAATTTTGTTTAGCATTTTTAAGATAATTTCTTTAAAGGTTTTGTTCAGTATGTCCACATTCTCATTTTCTTTACTGGTGTTTTCTATATTTTCATCCTCTTTCTTTGTATGAGTTATCCTTTCTTTGTTTGTTTTGTACTATTTTTTACACACTGTGCATTTTAATATTTTAAAATATTCCTTGGATTTATTCCTTGGTTTTCTGTTTTTATGGTTTTGCAAGCAGCTGGCCATGAAAAAGAGATGTACTTGATCTTTAGTCCTCCTATCTGATAAACCTGTCCAAGGCAAATGTAGTTGTAGGGTCTTCCCTGTCTTTCTGGACCTCTGTCTTGTCTTGAGCATTTGCTTTTTAGTTGTTTTGGTGTTTCCCTGTTTACAGGAGTTTGATCGTTCCCTCTGTTACTCAGGAGACAGATTTCCTTCTCCTAGGTATTCAAAGCTGGCATGCCTTTTTTCCAGGACTGT
Source organism: Tolypeutes matacus (assembly GCA_026826555.1). NCBI lineage: Eukaryota > Metazoa > Chordata > Mammalia > Cingulata > Chlamyphoridae > Tolypeutes > Tolypeutes matacus. The sequence goes on along the minus strand of JAKSZT010050948.1, from coordinate 605,261 downwards.
CTCCCTCTTTAGCTTTTTACATTACTCTCTTTGTCTCAAGCTGCTCTTGTCTGGATTAAAAATTCTGGGATAAGAGTCGCCCTGGAGAGACTTTCTCATGTCAGTTTTTCCTAGCCAAAACTAGGGCAGGAACCACAAAAGGGGTGTAAACTGTCTCCAAACTTCCCTGGGAAGGGGATCAAGATGGGCACCAAAACTTTTCCAATGGCTTCCTAATACTGAGCTTTCTTGGCCTGCCAAGGAAATGCAGTCCTTCATCAAACTGTCCCCCATAACCTTGAGGAAGAACTGCATCTTTAAATCTCAACCACCTCCAATCCTGTCTGGGAATTTTTGAAACAATGATTGTTACTTCCCCTGTCCAGGGCTGGTGTACAACAATGGCTGCCACTGCCTCTGTTTTTTTTTTTTTTTTTTGAAATAATAGTTGCCCTCAGAGCTGGCTCCCCAGTGATTCTAATTTGCTAAACAAAAGACATTATCAGTGATCAATCATGCCCACACTTTGATAGTTTTTATATTCTTTTCTTACACCAGAGAGTTAACCAGTGCCTGGACTCCAAGGGGGCCTGCTGTAAGATGAGGGATGGGCTCCAGTAGCCACTGTGCAGCAAGAACAATTTACTGTCTTTAACCATAGTTCATCAGCCTCTTCATCCAGCTCTTCCATGGATGGTGTACAGTGTTATTCTCACCTCTGGAGTTTCAAAACAGTTGTTTCAAACACGTCCTTTCTGTTTACTGCTTGTATTGGTTGAAGGACTGATTCCTGAAAAACCCAATTCTGTGATCTTCCCCAGGAATCCTAACTTCTATTCTTATTTTAGTTCTGTAACTATATCTATGGCAAATGCTTGATATTGTCCATAGCACTTTCATATTGTTCCCCACACTTTTTTGGTTTTTTTTTCACATTTTTTTCTGTTTGGTTAATTCTTATTGGCTTATCTTCAAGTTTATTAAATCTTTTGTCAACTGTATTGAGTACTGATAATCCTGTTGATGGAATTTTTTGTTTCTTATATTATGTGTTTGTGCTTTTAAAAGTTTTATTTCTAGCATTTCTTTGGACTCTAATAGAGTCCACCTTTATGATGAAATGTCTGATGAATTCATAAAGGTTTATGTCTTCTCCATATTATTATTATTATTATTATTATTATTATTATTATTATTATTATTTTTACGGGGAGATCCCGGTAATTGAACTGAGATCCCTCCATATGGGAGTCGAACGCCCAACCATTTGAGCCACATCTGTCCCCCTCCACTATATCTTTTAGTCTAATAATAGTCAATATTGTTAGCCAAAGACCACTAGAAAAACATGTCATTGAACAGTTTAGTTTCCTTTCTCATTTCAGAGAAGTAAACATGCAATGTGTAATTATGTGCTTTCTATGTAAGTTGGTTTTAGAAAGAACCTAGGCTTTAGGATTATAAGATTTAATCTTTGACTAACTTGAGGAAAGGTATAAGGACATGAAGTTTTGCTATTTGATTGGATGCTTTCTAATGCAGGGACAATTCTATAATTTGGTTTCTCAATAACTTTTATCTTTTGTTAAGGAAAACTAATGTAAGAATAAAGCTATAGTTTGTAAAGTAATAACAGTTCTTCATTTAGTAAGAAGAACTTGCTAAAAGTAAGAAGAGGAAGAAGAGGAAGACATATATATTTTTTTGTAGGTTGCACAGTGAACTTGACTGAAAAATTTCCAACCTGTCCATTGTCTTTTTCATGAGCACTTAGAAAAAAAAAAGCAGGGAATATATTAAGAATGTATGTAAATCCTTTGATATTAGGGCTTTGCAACTGACAATGTAGGCCACATTTGGCTTTAGCAATCTGTTATAATTTATCTGTATTCTTCCTATGTTCTGGTACAGTGTTCACATCTTCTCCCACCCTCTGCCAAGGTGAAACAGTACATTTGTTCCAACTCCTTTTTGAGAGGCCTGTTTCTCCTTGGTATTCTGGTTTATTGGATGTTTCCAATCACATCTTTCTCATGGTCTCATGGAAAATTTGATTTTGTAGTTAATATGGCTTTTTAAAACTGTTATGGTTGAGGTAATATTCTTGGCAGATTTCTACATTCTAAGTACTAGCATAAATTCTATATATCCTTTTATATCTTTTTCATTGTTATGGCTTCATATATCTTCTTTCTGGATAATTCCACACTTGTCAATAGAATATTTATCTGATTTTCTGATTCTGCACCTAGAAAATATAATTAAACTTCAGGATCATTGTAGGTATAATTGACGTAATTAATTTTCTTATAAAGTCTTCTCTCCTTTTAACACCTCTTCCTCCTCCTCCTCCCCCTCTTGCTCATCCTTCTTTTACTTCTTTTCTCCCTCTTCTTCTCCCTCTTCCACTTTTACTCCCCCACTTCCTCCTCCCTCTTACTCCTCTTCCTCTGTTGTCATTGTTGTTGTGTTCTTTTATCTTCTTCTTCTCTTCTTTTTTCTATTTTAACACTTTTCTTCCATTGCTACTAATTATACTTATCTTTCCTTTATTACTTTTGACTTCTTGATCAGTGTAATAGGGTGCTCTAGGGAAACAGAACTAACAATATATATAATTTATATATATATATGTGTGTGTGTGTATATATATATACATATATATATGTAAATATTTTAAATTTTTTATAGGAATTGGCTGACATGAATATGGGGGTTCTCAAGTCCAAATATCAAAACCAGACACAAATTGGGAACACCAATGAAGATTTTTGATGAATTCCCCGGGAGAAGGTGGCCTGCTGAATTAGATATGGAAATTCTCCTTTCTGCCTGCTGAAATCATCACCTCTCATTTTAAGGCCTTCAAATAATTGGATGAGACTTCTTTCATTGTTGAAAGCAATCTACAATTTTGTTGTAGATAAAATCAGCTAAATATCCAATCAACTTATTGATTATTTAAATCCATGAAATTTTCTCATAATATCAATTTTATTAAAAAATCTGGACACCATAAGCTGGCCACATTGACACATGAACTTAACCATTACAGTCCATCCATGTCTATTGGCACCCATACATGTCTCCTTAAACCATTCTTAATCTCTAAGTAAAAATAAGGACAGTTATATTTTTGCCTAACAATAGTCACCTGTCTTGTGTAAAACTAGAAACAAACTAACTTTCCAGAATAGTGTGCAAATTCTAAGGTAATATACACTATTAAACGTGATATCCTATAATATAAATATTGTGGCATGAAGTTAATACAACTTATGTCATATGACAAAGGGATAAGATAAGGAATAAAATACTGATATTTGATTTACATATAATTACAAACATACTTATCACAAAAAAAGAAGAAATATTCATAACCATTAGGATCCTTATTTCTGTAAATTGTCATATGGTCAGAGCTTATATTTATAACTACCGTCATCCTTTACCCATTCCATATTCTCTTTCTCTTCAGCGAGCACATCAACTGGCCATGGTTCTTTGCCCAGAAGGGTGATCCAAACCTTTATTCCTGAAATATCTGTGCCATTAATAACCCCATCTGGATTGGGTTGTTGCAATTTTCCTTTGGCTTTCATCACAGGGTATGGAGTACTAAGAAATGCCCTAGGTGATCTCCTGTATTCCAGGCAAAGTCCTTTTTACTTATTGTCTATAGTAGCTGTACTAATTCCCCTTGATAGTCAGGCAATCACTCCAGTGAGTACACTAACTCCCTTCTTTGCCTGTTGATTCAGAGGCAGGAGGAACCCAAAATGACTGGGTAGTAGCCTTAACTTCAAGTTCAGTGGAATCATTGTTGTGTCTCCTGGTGTATGCCGTCCTCCTTTTGAAACTAAGACCTGTAGACAACCAGAGCTTAAGGCTGAGGGACAGGAAGCAAACATTTTTCTTTTGGATCACTAGGCATAATAGTGAGAGGTGCCTCTTCTATTTCCACCACGTGATTCCTGGACCCATAAATCCTGGTTATGCAAGAAAGAGCACCTTTGAATAGATACTGATTTATAGAATATACAGTTTCCTGGAGAACATTGCCATAGCCCTGCAAGAGAAACCTGTTGGTGTTCTAAGTCTTCAAAGTCATTCTACTGTTATATCAGCTACTTCAAGGTGATAGTGAACATGGTAAGACATTTGACTCCATAAGCCCATTCCCATACTTTATTTGCCATGAAGTAGGTATATTGTCCAGAAGCACTGCTGTGTTGAATACCATGACAGTGGATTTGATACCCTGTCAGTCCACAGATGGTAATTATTTTCAGAAACATTTCATGCAGAGGTCAACCCATACTTGGAATGTATGTCTCTTTCAGTTAGAACAAAATATTGTCCTTTCTATGAAGGATGTTGGTCATGTAATCAACTTTTCATTAGTAGACTGATTACTTTGGGGGATGCTGTAATATTGGGGACTAATTCTCTACTTCTGGCAGATTGGAATGTCATCATTATCTATATCCAGGTCTGCTTTGATGAATTGAGGTCCATTCTGCTGTAACCAAGTGTCACCTCCATCACTACACCATGACCACTTTGATCATGACCCATTGGGCAATGACAGGAGTGGCTGAAGAAAGAAGCTGATTGGTATCCACAGAATGAGTAATCTTACTCACTTGATTATTAAAATCTTCCTCTGCTGAATCACCATTTGGTGAGCATTCACGAGAGACAAATATTCCCATGTTTATTGCCCACTCAGAAAAGTCTATCCACATACCTCTCTCTCCAGATCTCTTTGTCACTATTTATGTAAACATTTTCCTTCCCAGTCCCTGGCCATCCAGCCAAACCATTGACAGCAGACCATGAATCAGCATAACAAACAACCTCCATCCATTACTCCTTCCAGGCTAAATGGACAAGCAGCCCTTTAAAGCTCTGCCCACTGGGATGATTTCCCTTCAACTATTGTCATTCTGAAATGTTCCAGAAAGGGGCTTTAATGCTGCATCTTTCCACTCACTGGTGTTACCTGTATATTATGCAGAACCATCTGTATACCAGGACTGAATTTTTTCTTACTCAGTCAACTGATAATAAGGAACTGTCCAAGAGGTCAAAGTTATGAGTTTAAAAGAAGACAATGCGGCAGGAGTGGAGGTCATGGGCATCTGGGCCACTTCCCAATATAACGTACTTGTGCCTTCAGGGTCTGCTATAATCTTATCTTGAAATACCATGTTCATGATGGGCAACTCAGGGCTCATGAAAAATTGGTTGCCTATATATAAATACTCTGTCTTTACTAAGGCCCAGTAGCAAGCTAAAGCTGTTCTCAAGAGGAGAGTAGTTCTCTACATAGGATTACAGGGATTTGCTCCACAATACTAAAGGCCTACACTGTGACTGTCTTATAAGGGACTGCAAAATGTTCAGGAAAGCACCTCTATTTGTCACTGACAATTTTATCAATGTTGGATCTGCTGAATCATATGGTACAAGTGACAGAGCAGACTGCATGGCATCCTGGACCTGTTGCAGAGTCTCCTATTGCTCTAGTCCCTCTTCAAAACTAGCAACTTTTCAGGTCACTCAGTGGATGGTAGGAGAGGCAAACCCAAGTAAGGACTATGTTGTTTCCTAAACTCAAAGAGGCCATCTAGGTATTGTGTCTCTTTTTAAGTCTTAGGAGAGGGTAGATGCAATATCTTATTCTTCACCTTAGAAAAGATATCTCAACATGCCCCACATCACTGGACACCTAAAAATTTCACAGAACTGGAAGGACCTTGAATTTTGTTGGATTTATTTCCCACCATCCAAAACATGAATGCCTTGCCAATAATCTTAGAATAGTTTCTATTTCTTTCTCACTAGGCATAGTCAACATGATATCATCAATCTAATTACCAGTGTGATATCTTGTGGTAGGGAGAGCTGATCTAGGTCCCTGAGTACTAGGACATGAGAAAGTTCTGGAAAATGAAGATATATTTCTTACTTTGATAGCTGACTGCAAAATCTTTCTGGTGACCTTTATCTAAAAAAAATTAGAAAAATGCATGTACCACATCAATAGCTGTGTACCAAGTAAACCACGTGATGTATTGATTTCTTCAAGCAATGATATCATCATTGGAACAGCAGCTACAATTAAAGTCAGCACCTGGTTAAGTTTATAATAATCCACTGTCATCCTCAATGATCCTTTTGTTTTTTTTCCCATAGGTCAAATAGGAGAATTGAAAGGGAATGTGGTAGAAAACATCACCCCTGCAACTGTCAAGTCCTTGATTGTGGCACTAATCACTGCAACCCCTCCAGGAATAAGGTATTGCTTTTGATTTACTATTTTGCTAGGTAAAGGCATTTCAATTGGGTTCCTCTTGGCTTTTCCTACCATATTAGCCCTTACTCCACATATCAGGAAATTAATGTGGAGATTCTGCCAGTTGCTGGGTATGTCGATTTCAATTGTTCATTATGGAACTGGGGAAATAATCACAGAATGAGTCCAATGAAACACTGGACCTCCTGGAAGAAGTATCAGAGATAAAACTTCATTGATCACCTGATATCCATAAGCATTTACTCTGATTTGTAGACCTCAGTGATGTTTTTGGTCTCCTGGATTTAATATCACTTCTAAGCTGATGTCTAATAATCCCCCAAATATCTGATCATTTCTTTTTCTCCATTGCACTGCTATCCTGGCAAAAGGCCATAGGTTTTGGAGGAAGGTTGGGAGGAAGGTTAACTGTAATGATTTTTGGATGTGTAGCAAGGTCATTTCACAAAGGACTGGACTTCCCTCCATTGAAGAGACTTTGGGTCAGAAAACTGTCTCTGGGAATTGATAAAAGGTCCATGAATACCTGTGTTTATAATTCTAGTTAGAATTTTGTTCTCTTGACCCAGAACTCTTCTTCTTATACCAATTAAGTAAGAATTTAGTAGAATGTCCAACTATTTTACTACTAGATACTCCAGACCTACTAGGCAGTGCCAAAGGTCTGTGTGAATCAGACTACTTTGATTACTGCTTTGAGTCTTCTATTGTGGTAGCAACATCTACCTTGTCATTGTCAATTAAGTGCTTCCATTTGTCTTCTGTCAACCTAGTATCTGATCATCCCCATAGCGATTTAGCATGCAATTTCAGTGACAGTAATTCCAGTAATAAATGACCTTCAGAGAAGAGCACCCACAAAATCCATCAAGGATGACATGGTTGGTCTCATAAATTTATTCCAAAAAGTCCTGGTGAATGTTGTGTCCTCTGGATATTCGTGGGGTAGATGATCAGGTTTTATATGATAAATCCACTCTGACTTCCCAATCTCTCTGTCTTTTTATCTCTTTATCTACATTATATCAGGGAAGTTCTGCATTTTGACATCAGGCATTGTAGGCCACCTTTAGTTCCATGATTCAACCAACCACCAGAACAAATAGTTAATGTCCATTCTAACTCCTTGAGGTTCAACTTTTAATACAGAATTTCTTCTTAGTGGGCCCATATCAATAAATTCAGCCTGATCAAACTTTGTGTTCCTTCCACCATTGTCACTCACTCTTAATATCTATTCCACACATATTCCCATGATTTCTGTCTATGTAAATTGGGCTATCATTCAGTTCTTTTGAAATGTAGCCCATCTCCACATAGGTTACACCTTGTGTTTCACATTTTCAGGTCTTTGGGGACTTTAAGTCTAGTTATAGGTCTAGAAGAAAAGAGGGATGGTGGAGTTGGGTCATAAGAAGTATTAGAAGTGTCTTGCAAGCTAACTAGCTCAGGGCATTCCATTGTACTTTCATCTGGTGAAACAGGATTAATCTCTTCAGACAGGTGTGAGAGATTTTTCCTTAGAGGAGGTGTTTTTAGGTTTAACAGGCACAGATTTATCAGGAAAGATTGAGAGTGGGTGGCTGATTCCTTAGGGAAGATCATTACAGTTTTATCTTGGAAGACTCAACAGAATCTAGGCTTTTAATGCCCCCATCTTTATTATTATCAACCCAAATGTTCCCATTCCAATTTTCAGTATCATATTCATTTCCAATGAATTCCCTAACTTTACAGCATATGTACTACAAGGGTGGGAACTAACTTTGCATTGTAATCCAGCCACTCATATGATAAGACTCTGGATCTGGTCTTCAGAAATTGCAAGTCTGTGGCTACACACAGTAAGTTTTCTTTCAAGGCACACGTAAAAACTTTCATGTCCCTCATCCTGCACTTAAGTTGAAAATTTGAAACTGTAAGCTCATCCATTTATTTTAAAACTGTATCCAAAGTACTTAGGAACAATTAGCCATGTCATTATACTTTTTAACTCCACAAAAGTATGTTGAGATGTTAAAAACTTTTTCATTCATAACCTTCCCTCATATACATTTGAATAGCCTTATCCAATGATGATATTTTACATATCTCTGTTGCCAACCCATGCCATGGACTATCAGTTCCATGTTGATTGTTGGAAAAAGAATCATTACTACCTTTGATTCTAATCAAGATAGAGAACCAATTCCTAAATCCCTAGAACAATGTTAAAAATGTCATCTGTAAGATTCTGTTTCTCAAGAACTACTCACAGTACTAAAATTGGCATGAGTCAATTTTAGTCGATTTCCCTTTAATGTACTCAGGGGAAAAAGAAACTGACCAGAAATCTATCTATCTATCTATCTATCTATCTATCTTATAAGTGTTATGAGATTTTCATAGGAATTGACTCAGGACTGTGCGTATGGACAAATCTAAATCCAATAGGGCTGCTGCGGATTGCTCTGAGGTCATGTATGACGCGGTCTCCATCATGAATGCCGACATCCTCAACTACTGCCAGAAGGAGTCCTGGTGCAAACTCGCCTTCTACCTGCTCTCCTTCTTCTATTACCTGTACAGTATGGTTTATACGTTGGTGAGTTTCTAAGGGGGAAGCCGGCCAGGGAGAGAGCCCAGAACGGACCGGACGCCTGTGCACCCCCAGCCCTGCCCTTTGGCCACAGAGGCCTCAACCCTGGGGAGGGAGGGGGCACTGGTGCCCCTGGCCTCTCCACCCCCCAAACTGCTGCTGCGGGGACATCCCCGCCTCCAGAGCCCACCCCTTGGCCTAGGGCTGGGCAGAGCTCTACGCAGAGCCTGTGGACATGGCCGGCAGTCCTGGGAGGGGCGGGACCTCCGGCCCTGTCCACTTGGGGGAACTTGGGCCCTGCTATGGGGCAGGGCTTGACCCTGGGAGTTCTGGGCGGCTCCCCTCCACCCCCACCCCGAGGCTCCCCCTGCAGGTGGGGGGGGCACCCACACCCGGAATGAGCAGGCTCAGCAGGGGGGGCAGCCCCACCCCTAGTCTGCCCTCCCCCCCCCCCAGTCTCTCTCTCCAGCCCCAGCCCTGTCTTCTCCACCCTTTCCCCATTTCCCAGCCCACCCTGTCTCTTGGACCTATTTTCTATGTCGCCTGGAGGAGTCCGGCACCCCCTCCCCGGCCATTTGTGACAAAATATGAATAAACTACTGCAAACACACACACACACACACACAAAAAAAAAAAATAAATAAATAAATAAATCCAATAGGGCTGGCTTCAAGCAGGGAACTCCAATGAAGGTTATCAGCGAGTTCCCTAGCAGAAGTTGGCTGGCTGAAGTAGAAATGGAAATTCTCCCTTCTACTATTAAATTCATCACTTCTCATATTAAAGCTTTCAACTAATTAGATAAGACATTTCTCAGTGTTGAAGGCAAACTTCACATTTGATTATAGATGTAATCAGCCTTAGGTGAAATCAATTTACTGATTTTTTAAATTGGTGAAATATCCTCACAGTACAATCAAACTAGTGTTTGCTTGGCAAAAAACTAGACACCATAACCTGGCCCAGTTGACCCATGAATTTAACCATCACATTCATTCAGAGAAAAAAATCTTCAAATTCTACATGTATCATTATATTGAATGAGTTCTCAAATCCAGTGGATATGAAAATTCCAGTAATTTTTACAAACCTTCCTTTTTCTCTCCTGTTTCTGCCATTGACCATACATAAACCTTTGCTTGTTCATATGGCATTTTTGGAAGGCCTGCAAGTAGCAAAGTAAAAAGATCAGTCCATTCTTTCATTCTATGTACTAACATGCTTAAAGGAAGGACTCTATAGGTCATTTAGGTTTGAATCCTGGTATCAATTTTCAGAGCTAGGCAGACTTCTGCACATTCCTTAGAGTTTATGTACTTCTGTTTCCTCACTTGTGAATATAGGTAATAATAGTACCACGTCTTAGAGTTCTTATGAGGAAATATGATTTAATATATGTAATACAGTTATGTAATGTACAGCAATACAAAACTGCATATAAATGCTAACAATTGCTAGCAACTATTAATTATTGAATGATTAATATTCATTGAAAATATTTTCTAGGTAAACTATTCATTCTTGTTATTATTTTATGCTCTGGGTTTGTAGTATTGTGTACAATCAGAATCAATTCTTGGATTTATACAATTTTTAGGGTCCATGTTGTGTTAAAGTTATTATAATTATATACTCATAGCAATAACCTGACAATTAGTTTTGTCTTTTATAGTGAATGAATTATTGGCCAGATATTTTTAGGCATAAGGGATTTCATCCTTGCTCTTAATATCCATTTATTTCTTTTCCACAGAAAGACTGTTTTTCTTCATTTGAAAGTCATAAGCCAGGGTACCATTTTAGTTGAAACTTTATTCTCACAATTAAAAACACTTAATAACCTTAAAAATGATACTGGAATGCTGAAAATATTTAATTCTTTCAAGAGATGCTTATTTAGAAATACATTTTAAGTTGTATTTCCTTTTATTCCAGAATCCTTGGCAGAGGAGCCTAGGATGGCTGACAGCCAGTCTTCAGGAAGAAAGCATCACCTTTACTATGCCTTGAGTTGGACATTCTCATGGCCTCAAACTGTAAGCCAATAATTTCCCATTGTTTAAAGGCAACCCGTTTCATGGTGTCTGATTTAAGCATCTGAGGAAATTAAAATGGATGTTGGTACCAGAATAGTGGGGTGTTGCTACTGCAAATACCAAAAATGTGGAAATGGTTTTGGAATTTATTAATGGGTAGAGGCTGGAAGAATTGTGAGGTGCTTGATTGAAAAGACCTAGATTGCTTTGAAGAGACTAGTTGTAGAAAAATGGATGCTCACAGAACTTCAAATGAGTCTTTAGACAGAAATGACTGTGTCATTACAAAGTGGAAGAAAGGTGATCCTTGTTCTCAAGTGGAAAAGAACTTGGTAAATTTGAGTTCTGATGTCAGATGGAAGGCAGAATTTGAAATTGACCAGCTTGGATTTTTAGCTGAGTGGGTTTGCAAGCTAAAGGTAGAAAGTGCGTCCTGGTTACTCCTTGCAGCTTATAGTAAAATGTTAGAAGAAAGGGATAAGCTTAGAACTGAACTCCTGGGCTCAAAGAAACCAAAAATTGATGGCTTGGAAAATTCTGAGCTTCCAGAAAGTGATTTCTCAAAAGATAGTGCTCCATATTAGGATTAAGTAAACATGGATCCAGTCAGCCCATTCATTGTAAGTCAGGATTGGAAATGGTAATTCTGAAAGGATTTTTGGAAAGTTCTTTTGTCTGAAGGTTTTGACCCTCTGTGCAGTATATGCAAAATTGACAAGCTTTTTGTGATATCTCTATGAAGGGAACTTCTGCCAGCCTGAACTAAAAGAGACAGTCAAGGAAGAGATTGAAGGAAACCCAATTCAAAGGCAGAACCATGGAAACTAATGTCTGGACCAAAGGCATCTTTGCAGGCAAGAGAGAAGGCCTACTCATGTGTGCGGAAAGGGTGAGTATGCCCTAGCATTGTACAGGGCAGGCCTTCTGACCTGTTGTTCAGGAAGAGTGTTAGCACTCCAGATTTCTCAGGGGCTTTGTGGAATAAGGAAAGTCTGGGTGCCAACCCCACACTTGATGAGGATGGTGTCTAGAACCTGGCTATCATCCCAGTGCTTGATGAGCCTGGAGCCTTCACCACAGGATTCAGGGAGAGCAGGGATTCAGGGATTCACCTGCACTATGCTTTGATTTGGACATTCTCATGGCCTCAAAGTGAAAGTCAATAATTTCCAATTTATAAAAGCCAACCCATTTCATGGTATATTTCATAGGCAATCTAGAAAATTAAAAACTGCTATTCAAAGGATATTTTAAAAAGTACTTTATGATTTTTCAAGGATTTTATTTTTTGGTTATATAAACTTTCATTATTGTAATTAGACATATTGTTTGCCTTCATGCTATAGAATTATAAATATGTTTTTCTTTTGAAATTTATATTTTTTCTCTGTAAAATTATATCTTGTTATCGTTCTTAAGTGTTTTTGAACATTTAAAATAATGTTCGACCTTATTTCAGAGGTAAAATGTTTAACAATATTCTGCTAATTCAAAACTATTTAATTTATTCAAATATTTAAAATCTATATTATATTTATACTTTCTAAACTTATCTTTTACAATTGTGTCTTATCATATGCCAATACCAAATAAAATCACTTTAGTATGATTGTTGAAATATATGTTTATACAATATTTATTTATTGCTATTTCTTTGTTTTTATTTGCAATTATTGTAAAAACAGTCTTATATATGCAATATTACCCATATTCATATTTCACCTGAGATTTCACTATGTTATACAGTCCAATTTTGCATTTTTAAGTTTTACTTCTAGTAATATATATGACCTTAGCCTTTGCTTTTTAACCACTGTCATACCCATATCATAGCTCTGCTAGTGACAAGTTCTGTGATGTGTTTTGACCATTTCTATTAATTTCCAAAGATTTATTTAAAAAATCTTTTATCAATTCTGCACAGATTAATCCTTAGCTTTCCAATTGTTACCCTCATTCTATTTTCTGGTGATCTAAATTCTAATTATTAGCTCCATGAGTTTATACAGGATATTTAGTTCATAAAAACTCAACCATGCAGTATTTATCCTTTGGGTCTGGCTTGCTTCACTCAACATAATGCCCTCCAAGTTCACCCATGGTGTCATATGCTTCATGACTTCATTTCTTCTTACAGCTGCATAATATTTTATCATGTATATAAGCCACAATTTGTTTATTCATTCATCAGTTGATGGACACCTGGGTTGTTTGCATCCTTTGGCTATTGTGAAAAACATCACTATGAACATCAGTGTGCAGATATCAGTTCATGTCACTGCTTCCAATTCTTCTAGTTATATCAGTGGTATTGCTGTGTCACGTGATGCATCTATAATCAACTTCCTTAGGAAATGCCAAAGCCCTCCACAGTGGTTGTACGGTTTAATCTAAAAATGGAATAAGCATTCCTATGTCTCCATTTTCTCTCCAACACTTTTAGTTTTCTGACTTTTTAATAGTGGCCAGTCTAATGGGTATGAAATGATATCTCATTGAACTTTTGATTTACATTTGCCTAATTGTTAGTGATGTTGAACATTTTTTCATGCTTTTTTTTTTGGCATTTGTATTTCTTCTTTGGACTATTGACTATTCAAGTATTTTGCCCTTTTTAAATCAGGAAGATTTTTTTTTTGAGTTGTAATATCTCATTATATATCATGTCTGTTAAACCCTTATTGAATATATGATTTCCAAATATTTTCTCCCATTGAGTCTGCTGCCTTTTCACCCTTTTAACGAAGTCCTTTTAGGTGCAAAAGTGTTTAATTTTGAGGAGATTCCATTTATGTATGTTTGCTTTTGTTGCTTATGCCTTGAGTGTAAGGTTTAAGAAACTACCACTTCCACAAGATCTTGAAAATGTTTTCCTACATCTTTATGGCTGTTGCTTTTATATTTAGGTCCTTGATCCATTTTGAGTTAATTATTTGTATGATGTTTTGATAGTGGTCCTTTTTCTTTCTTTTGGATACAGCTATCCAGTTCTCCCAGCACCATTTGTTGAATAGACGATTCTGGTTCAGCTGGGAGGGCTTGAAAACCTTATCAAAATCACTTGACCATAGATGTGAAGTCTATTTATGAGTTCTTAATTTGGTTCCAGTGGTCAATTATGTCTTTCTTTACACCAGTACCATGATGTTTTGTTACCATTTTCACTAAATAATATGCTTTAAAGTCATATTTGTTCTTCATTGTTAAGACCTTTTTAGCTATTAGGGGTCCCTTGCTCTTCCAAACAAATTTGATAATTGGCTGATCCTTTTCTTCAAAGAAAGCTGTTGGTATTTTTATTGGGATTTCATTGAATCTGTAAATCAGTTTAGACAGAATTGACATCATAACAATATTTAGTCTTCCAGTCCATTAACATGGACTGTCCTTCCATTTATTTAACTCTTCTTTGGTTTCTTCTAGCAATGCTTTGTAGTTTTCTGAATACAGGTCCTTTATGTCCTTGGCTAAATTTTTTCCTAAATATTTTATTTTTTACTTGCTATTATAAATAGGTTTTTTTTTTTCTGATTTCCTCCTCAGTTTACTCATCAGTGGTGTATAGAAACATCATTGAATTTTGGATATTAATCTTGTATACTGCCACTTTGCTGAACACATCTGTAGCAGTTTGGCAGTTTGATATAGTTATGAATTCCAAAAATAGATATTGGATTATGTTTGTAAACTGTTCTGTTCATCTGGGCATGATTAAGTTATGGTTGGGGCTTTGATTAGGCCACATCAGTAGGTCATTGAGCCCCGCCCCTTGGTATGTGGGGTCCCAAAGGTAAAAGACATGGCAAAAGACAGAGTTGGAATTTTGAGTTGGAGTTCTGAAGCTAAGTTTTAATGCTGGAGCCCGGGGAAACAAGCACACATAGGAGCTTGGTCATGAGGAAGGTTAGAGAAGGCCCTGGGGAAAGAGATGAGCCATTTGCCTGACATTTCACAGCTGGCCTCGTGGAGAGAGGCAAAGCCTAGAGAGCTTCACAGTCTAGAGCTGACCTTGTTGAGGAAACAGAGGAGCTGAGCCCAGAAAGAAACAGAACCCCCAGGAAAAGAGGAAACCAAGAAGCCTGAACCCTGGTAAAGGTCAGCAGCTGCCTTGCTCCAACACGTTGCAACAAACTTTGGTGAAGGAAGAAACTTATGTTTTATGGCCTGGTAACTGTAAGCTTCTACCACAAATAAATGCCCTTTATAAAGACCAACAGATTTCTGGTATTTTGCATCATCACTCCTTTGGCTGACTAATACAACAACTATTAGTTCTAGTAGCTTTATTGTGGATTTCATAGGATTTTGTAGATATAGGATCATATCATCAGTGATTAGTCAAAATTTTAACGTTTCCTTTCCTATTTGGGTACCTTTTATTTCTTTATCTATACTAATCAGAGGCAAATATTTTAATTCTCTGCCTTTTAAATTTATTGGTCATCTTGTAAGTTCATTTGTCTTTTATTATATTTACAAGCTCTTTCTATTTTTCTGTCCTTTTTTAATTAACTGTGCTTTCTTTGAACTACTTTTTGTCATAAACTTTATTTGTATATGTGGCTTATGCCCCACAATGTTTCAAACTAATTTTCCATTAGTCATTTATTTGTAGAGCATTTACAATTTTAAAAATCTAATATTTGATAAATTCCTTTCAACTTTCCATTTTAGTGTTGTTATTACGTTTTTTTTCTTATGTGTTCCCCTAGTGTCTTATTTTATTTTATTTTTTCATTTTATCTTCAAAGAAGTATTAGGTTACATAAAAGTCACATAGAAAATATAGGTGACTCCCACATACCCTATGCTTTTACCCTCTCACATTTTCCCCTATTAATAACACCTTACATGAGTATGGTACATTTGTTACAATTGATGAAAAAATATTGGAGCATGCCACTATGCATATACAATAGTTTACATTATGGTTTACATTCTGTACCATACACTTTTATAGGTTCTAACAAAATACATAATGGACTGTACCCATCATTGCAATATCTTGTGGAAAAATTCCAATGCCCTAAAAATGCCCCATTATTTCTTTGTATACACCCAAGGTTACATCTGTTATCTTAATCCCTTCTGCCTGGAAAATTTTTGAGGTATAGTTCTGCTGGCTATAAATTATTTCTATGCGTGTGTGTGTGTGTGTGTGTCTACTAATTTTCCTGAAAAAAGTCTTTATGAGTTTTTATATTTGAAAGATATTTCAGAAAGTATTGAAATCTTTGATGACAGTTATTATCTTTTAGTACATTAAAAATGTCTTCCCATTATGTTCTGGTTTGGATTTTTTTTTTTTTTTTTTTTAGTAAAATTTATTTTAACTTCAAAAAATAAAATAACAAACAAAAGCAGCTTAACAAATTATAGAAGCATTACTCTAAAAAGTTCTGTCCAGGCACATTTATCTCATTTAATCCTAAAAAGAAATTCAATTGTTTTTCCAGTATTCAGAAAGATACATAAATGAGCACAGTTTGATTAAGTGACATGACACTTAATTGTTAATGAAGAAAATGAATGCTTAATCATATTCATATCTTATAACACCAAAACCCATATATTTTTGAAATCTTTAGCAATGATATAGTACCTTCTTTGCCTTTACTATCAAAATAGCACAATATTACTACTAACTACAGTTGATAAATTACATTAATTGTATTTTCCTATTAATCACAATATTCCTTTTTTTTTTTTTGACAAATCAATTTTATTGATACAATAAAGCATAAATCCATCCAAAGTGTACAATCACTGGTGTTCAGTGTAATTACATAGTTGTGTCTTCATCACTTCAATCATTTTTTAGAGCATTTTCATTATTCCAATAATAATAATAAACAATAAAAAAATCTCATCACCTCTCTATCTCTCTATGCTTCCCTGCTGTACATAGATGCTATTCTGTTTCTCTCTCTACTTTATTTGTATTCACATCTTGTAAAAAGTTTTATATATGTAATATCACCCATATTAGTACCTTACAAAAGATTTCGCTATGCTATACAGTCTCATGTTATATTTTATAGCATTCCTTCTAGTAATATACATGACCTTTGACTTACTCTTTCAACCTCTGACATACCCATATAATAATTCTGCTAGTAATAAGCACTTAAGCATATCAATATTTTTAAAATTTATTTATTTTTTAAAGATACTTAGATTATACAAATTCCACATAAAAAATATAGGGGATTCCCATATGCCCTGCTTCCCATACCTCCCAATTTTCTGACATTAACAACATCCTTTATTAGTGAGGAATGTCATTGCAATTAATGAACACATTTTGGAGCATTGCCACTAAGTGTGGATTAAAATTTACATTGAAGTTTACTCTCTCTCCCACCCAATTCTGTAAGTGATGGCAAGATTTCTAATAGCCTGTATCAGGTAATGGAAAAATCCCCTCCTAAGGTCTGAAGTAAATGTGGCCATCAAAAATATTGGTATGTCACTCAGGACAATTCCATTACATTAAAAATTTCAAACCTGATAGTACATAAGAATTCAGAATAGAAGATTCTCCAAACCACACTTTCCTTTTCCAGACATATGAAGAGACTCTCAAGACAGTAATCATGTTCAGGAAAACTTAATCACCTTAGATCATTAATATTTACAAGCAAATACATTAAAGAAATTCCAAAATGTGATAAGGTAACAGAGTAGGTTGTTCTGAATATTTTCCTCAATACACCATCAGAATGCAGGGTTCCTCCTGTGGTGGGAAAAACTGTCTCTGGGCTTGGAACAGACTGAAAACTGACCCTGCCTCTCACTGATTAAAACAAAGTAGCCTGGCGCAGGTTGCTCAACTAAGAAACAGGGTTAATACCTTTGTATTAACTTTTGTGAAGGATTGGTGGGAGGATTAAACACAATAGTATATATTTACCATCCAGCATAACACCTGACATTTAGGCAGCAGCTACTGAGTAACTGCTGGCAATTAGTACTCCAGAATTTTAAAGCAATGTAACCATCTGATATCTTAATTTAATGAGGCAATACAGTATTCTCAGGAAAAAAATCTACTTCTAAGAACCTTAAAAAGCAAAGTACAACCCTCCAAGTTAACTCCATGCAGAAAGTATAAAGGCTACAATTAAACCAACCCAATTGGTCCTTAACCCAAGGAGAGGATTAAACCCCTGTCCTCTAAGCCAAAGCCCCAGAGCAGCTCCAGACACCGAGCCTCCTCTGCAGCCTCCCTGGCTCCGGCTGCTCCCCGGGGGCAAGGTCAGCTGCAGCCCTGGCGGCAGCAGCAGCAGCAGTAGCAGCAGCAGCAGCAGCAACAGCAGGGCGCCCTCCAGCCAAGCTGCTTCTCCAGGTCTGGGCTCAGCCTGAGGAGGTCTATTGAGACTTGGAGCCCCTTGGGGCTCAGCACCGCTGCGTCTTGGGCTACTGCACCTCTTCAGCCTCACAATATTCTTAACACCGTGTAATAGAACAACATTCTTGTATTTCTATTATTAAGTACAATCCTTATGTACCATCAAAATCACTGTGTTATACAGTCCCTAGATTTTCCTCTAGCTGTCTCTTAATTAACATTAATCTCTCTAGACTTACCCTTTTAAACACAATCACATTTGTAAATCAGCAGTTTGTTATACTCTTTATAATGTGCTACTATCAACTTCATCCATTACCACATATTTAAAATTGACCTTATTAAAATATTCTACATACATTCATCATAAGTTTCCCCATCTCAACTCACTTTCTGTCTCCCACTAATCTATACTCACTAGTGAAACTCCATAAATTCAATCATTATATTTAGTTCATATCAGTGAGACCATAAAATATTCCTCCTTTTGTGTCTGGCTTATTTCACTCAACATAATGTCCTCAAGCTTCATGCATGTTGTCATGTGCTTCTCCAGTTCATTTCTTTTTATAGCTGAATAGTATTCCATCATATGCATATAAAACATTTTGTTTATCCATGCATCAGGTGACAGGCACTTAGGTAGTTTCCATCAATTAGCAATTGTGAATAATGCAGCTATGAACATTACTGTGCAAATATCTGTTTAAGTCCTTGCTTTCTGTTCTCTGAATATATTCCAAATGGTGAGATTGCTGGATTATATGGCAGTTCTATATTTACCTTAATGAGGAGCCGCCAAATCATCTTCCACAGAGGCTGCACCATTTTACACTCCCACTAACAGGGAAAAAGTGTTCCTATTTTTCTATACCCTTCTACAACATTTGTAGTATTCTGTTTAAAAAAAAAAAATATTCTGTATGGCATGAAATATTTCATTGAAATTTTTAAAAATTATTTAAAAAAATTTTTTAAAAAGATACTTAGATTACATAAATGTTACACAAAAAATATAGGGATTCCCACATGCCCCACCTCACACACCTCCCACATAAATATTCTTCATTAGTGTGGCACATCACCTGCAATGGACAAACACATCCTAGGGCTTTGCCATTAAGCATGGACCATATAGTTCACATTGTAGACCACACGCTCTCTAACACAGTTTTGCATGTTATATGATGATATAAAATGGCCTATATCTGTCATTACAATGTCACTAAGGACAATTTCCAAGTCCCAAAAAAGCCCCTGTATTACATCTGCTTTTCCCTCTCCCTGCCCCCAGAGCATCCAGTGGACAAGGCTCCACATTAATGTTGTAATTTCTTCCATTGCTTGAATCACAATATGTCTAAAATAGAATACCAGTAAGTCCACTCTAGTCCATAGCTCTTCCCTCAATCCTGAGGAGTCTGGGATGGTGACATCCACTCCACCTCCAAGTGAGAGGGGGCTTATATCACATGGGGAAGATGGATGGGATTATCCTGACTGCAGCTGCAGACTCTCTCCATTCCCTGGGATGGCCATTGTCCATCATCATCTCCCCGCCTGGTGTCCTGGGTGAGTCCAGTGAGCTGTAGAGTAGGAGTTGCAACTCCACCAAGATTTTGGGCCCAGCTGGCACGTGGACAACCCAAAGACTCAAGTCTCTGGATGTACACCTACAAACTCCAGCACCAAGTATAGGTTTGAATAGAAGTGACAGATGAACCATGTGCAGGAAAAACATATTTGAGTCCAACTCTGTCACTTTCAGGAGCACAAATTCCAAATTAGGGCCCACTGGCAAGCCACCAAATTCCGGAGCTATCTTCCCTGACATGGGACCTGGGTGACTCCAGAGCCCTCAGGAGTTCCCCTATTTGGGGTGATATCCAGTTTGGAAATCTATGAGGTCCTACTGAGATGTGAATAAGCGTTATCTCTGGGATGACATCCTGACTCACTTTGAAGTATCTACACCATATGAACTCATTTGTCTTTACCTTTCCCCCCTTTTATTCAAGGTCTTTTTCCAGTAGTATGGCCAGTTGGCACTTGGTAGTAATCCCTCATTGCCAGGGAAGCTCATCCCCGGGGGTCATGTTTTGGCTTAGAGAGAGGCCACATTTGAGCAACAAGGAGGCTCCCAGGCAGCAACGCTTAGGCACCCCATAACAATAGGCTAAGTTTCAATTACAAGAGCAAAGACTTGTAAGGCTAGTCATCAATAACAAGAACCCATCAGTGGGCCATCCTCCTTAGCCAGACACTGCCCCTGCACTTGGGGGACTGTTGCTACTCCTTCGCAGAGCTCTCCAGGCTGGGAATTCAGTATTCTCTCATTTGTTGAGTGATTCTCCACCCACTATGACCATGCCCCACCCCTTGGTCATTTGAACAATTTTGTGTCTTTTATGTATATTCATTTGAACCTCCTCCCATGAAACCCCCATGCCTGGCACACCCCACCAATGATCCTCTCCCATCCCCATTGTAACCCTTCTGTGATCCAAACCTTCCTTAAAGATGAAGCCCATATAATAGCCAAGTACAATTAATAGGAAAATGAAATAATAATGATAAGTTTAAATGCAAGAGATAAAATACATGGAAACTTAAAAAAAAAAACACTAAAAATAAAATAAATTTAAAGGATTGGGATATTTAAAAAATGGGAAAAAATTTAAAAAAAAATTTTTTTATACATTTTTCCCTTTATCACTGCATTATCGGGCATCCAGTCTGTACCATGGCATCTTCCCCCTCTCACTCCCAAGTGTCTCCCAAATTTTCAATTAATATTCAAAGAAGTTTTAGGTCACAGCAAAGTCACACACAGAATACTAGACTCTCAAAAAACCAACCACCTCCCCCTTTCCTCACCCCATATTAAAACCTTTTTGTATGTGAATGGTAGCATTGTTATAACTGTTATACAGATAGTGAAATATAGCTACTAAACATTGTTAATAGTTTACAGTATAGTTTACATTTTAGATGGCATAATTTAATAATTTTTTATGATATTTACCATGTCATGTGTCCATTACTCTAAGATAATGAAAAACATTTCCTTGACTGCTAAATACCTCCTGTTTGAACTATACTGTTCCTCCCTCCCCATCGCCCTGGAACACATGACACCCCCCGTCTTGACTCACTGGATGACAAGATTCATAGTTACGTACAACAAGAGGTCATGACATGCTGATTGTACTCCCCTATTAGGATCCACCCTTGCTCATAAGAGATGCCCACCTGTCTGTTTCTTGTGAATCGGTCCTCCCAAAGATGGGGGTCCATCTCCTTCCCACTCACCGTGTTGTTCTCCACCCACCAACACAACAAATTATGACAGTATGAACATTCACACACTCCCCAGAAACCTGCTCCAGATGTAAACCATCCTGAATGACCCCCCAACCTACACCCTAAACCAGGGACACTCCCTTGTCATATTGCCATGAGAGACTTCCCACCCCACAGTTTCAACCTCATACCCACAAATTCCGTGTTCACCTGGTCCCTCTCCCATTACTCCCCCCAGTATCCTGGGTATTCTAACCCACCCTTCCTGATCTACCCAGCTGTCGACCCTGCACCACTACACCCAGTAATATCACTATGCACCTGTCCTATCCTTCAATATGCAACTATATTTTACCATAGATTATGTCCGTATGGGTGATGGCTCACAATCTTCTCTTCTCATTCTCTCTCTTGTTAACAGACAATGGTTCTCAGAGACTGCTCACTTTCCTTAATTCATATCAGTGAGGTCATGTACTGTTCATCCTTCAATGCCTGGCTTGCTTCACTCAACATAAGGTCTTCAAGATTCATCCATGATATTCCATGTGTTAGCAGTTTATTCCTTTTTACAGCTGAGTAATATTCCATTGTATATAAGTACCACATTTTGTTTATCCATTCATCTGTTGATGGGCACCAGGGCTGTTTCCAACTTTTGGCAATGGTGAACAATGCCTCTATGAACATTGTTGTGCATATATCTTCGTGTCTTTGCTTTCAATTCTTCTGGGTTTATACCAAGCATTGAAATCGCTGGATCATATGGAAGATCTATTGTTAGTTTTCTGAGGAACCACCAAATGGTTCTTCACAGTGGCTGAACCGTTCCACAATCCCACCGGCAGTAGATCAGGGTACTCATTCCTCCACATCCTCCCCAACACTTATAGTCTGCTGTTTTTTAAATAGTCACTATTCTAATAGGTGTAAGGTGGTATTTCATTGTAGTTTTGATTTGCAATTCCCTAATAGCTAGTGATGTCGAGCATTTTTTCATGTGCTTTTTAGCCATTTATATTTCTTCCTTGGAGAAGTGTCTTTTCAGGTCACTTGCCCCTTTTTGAAATGGGTTGTTTGTCTTTTTATTTTCAAGGTGTAGGATTTCTTTATATATACAGGATATTAGGCTCCTATCAGATATATGGTTGCCAAATATTTTCTCCCATTGGGTAGGCTGCCTTTTTATTTTCTTGATAACGCCCTTTGAGGTGCAGAAGTTTTTAATTTTGAGGAGATCCCATTTATCTATTTTTTCTCTTGCTGCTCATGCTTTGGGTGTGAAGTTCATGAAACCATTTCTGATTACAAGGTCCTGCAGATGCTTCCCTACATTATCTTCCAAGGTCTTTTTGGTTTCGGCTCTTATATTTAGATCTTTGACCAATCCTGAGTTGATTTTTTAGTATGAGGTGTGAGATGGTATTCCTCTCTCATTCTTTTGGATATGGATATCCAGTTCTCCAAGCACCACTTGTTAAAGGGGCTATTCTCTCCCAACTGAGTGGGCTTGGTGGCTTTGTTGAATATCAGATGACTGTATATGTGAGGATCTAAATCAATCGAAACTCTCAATTCAGTTCCATTGGTCAGTATGTCTATCCTTGTGCCAATACAGTACAGTTTGGAGCACTGTAGCTTTGTAGTATGTTTTAAAGTCGGTAGTGTGATACTCCCAACTTCATTTTTCTTTTTCAATATGTCTTTGGTGATTCTGGGCCTCTTACCTTTCCAAATATATTTTGTAGTTAGTTTTTGCAGTTCCTTAAAAATACAGTGTTGATTTTTATTGGGATTGCATTAAATCTGTAGATTAGTTTGAGTAGAATAGACATCCTGATGATAGTTAGTCTTCCTATCCAGTAACAGGGAATATTCTTCCATTTACTTAAATCTTCTTTGATTTCCTTTAACTATGTTGTGTAGTTTTCTGTATATAAGTCCTTTGCATCTTTTGTTAAATTTATTCCAAGGTATTTGATTCTTTTAGTTACTGTTGTAAAAGATATTTTTTTCTTGATTTCCTTCTCAGCTTTCTTGTTATTGATGTACAGAAATGCTACTGATTTTTGAGCAGTGATCTTATAGCCTGTGATATTACTGAACTCCTTTATAAGTTCTAGAAGCTTTGTTGTAGATTTCTCAGGGCTTTCTATGTATAGTATCATGTTTTCTGCAAATAATGAAATTTTTATTCCTTCTTTTCCAATTTGGATGCTTTTTATATCTTTTTCTTACCTCAGTGCTCGAGGAAGTACTTCTAAGTCAATGATAAATAGGAGTGGTGATAGTGGGCATCCTTGTCTTGTTCCCAATCTCAGAGGGAAGGCTTTTAGGATTTCACAATTGAAGATGATGTTAGCTTTGGGTTTCTCATATATACCCATTATCATGTTCATAAAGTTTCCTTCTATTCCCACCTTTTGCAGTGTTTTTATCAGGAAAGGAAGCTGTAATTTTCAAAAACTATCTCTGCATCTATATACATGATCATGTGATTTTTTTCTTTCAATCTGTTTATATGGTGTATTACATTGATTGATTTTCTTATATTGAACCATCCTTGCATACACGGGATGAAACCCACTTGGTCATGGTGTATAATTCTTTTGATATGTTGTTGAATGCAATCAGCAAGTATTTTGTTGAGGATTTTAGCACTGGGGTTCATTAGAGAAATTTGTCTGTAATTTTCCTTTCTCGTGGTATCTTTGTTTGGCTTTGGTATTTGGGTAATGTTGGCATCATAGAATGAGTTAGGAAATATTCTAGCTACTTCTATTTTTTGGAAGAGCTGAAGCAGTATTGGTGTTAGCTCTTTCTGGAATGTTTGGTAGAATTCAGCTGTGAAGGCATCTGATCCTGGAATCTTCTTACTTTGGAGGCTTTTGATGACTGAGTCTATCTCTTTACTTGTAATTGGACTGTTGAATTCATCAGTTTCTTCTTTCATCAATGTAGGCTGTTTGTGAGTTTCTAGAAATTTGTCCATTTCCTCTAAATTATCATTCTTGGTGGCATATAATTTTTCAAAGTATGTTCTTATGATACTCTTTATTTCTGTGAGGTCAGTAGTGATATCCCCTTGCTCATTCCTTATTTTTCATATTTGCATCTGTTCTCTCTTTTTCTTTGTTAGTCTGGCTAAGGGTTTGTCAATTTTATTGATCTTCTTGAAGAATCAGCTTTTGTTTTTGTTTATTTTTCCTAGTGCTTTTTTATTCTCTATTTCATTTTGTTCTGCTCTAATCTTTGTTATTTCCTTCTTTCTACTTCCTTTAGGTTTAGCTTGTTGTTGTTTTTCCAGTTCCTCCAAGTGTGCAGTTAGGTCTTCAATTTTAGCTCTTTTTTCTTTTTTAATATATGTATTCATGGCAATGAACTTCTCTCTCAGGACAACTTTGGCTGCATCCCTTAGGTTTTTGATATGTTTGTTGTCATTTCCATTACTTTTAAAGTAGTTACTGATTTCTTTTGAGATTTCCTCCGTGACCCACTGTTTGTCTAAGAGTGTGTTGTTTAACTTCCCTATCTTTGTGTGTAATCTGTTTCTCTGGCCCTTTGTGATTTCCAATTTCATTCCATTGTGGTTGGAGAAATTACTTTGTATTTTCTCAATTTTTCTGAATTCATTGAGTGTTGTTCTGTGGCTTAGCATGTCATCTATATTGGAGTATGATCCATGTGCACTTGAGAAGAATGTAAATCCTGCTCTATTTGGGTGTAGTGTTCTGTATATGTCTATTAGGTCCATGTCCCCTAATGTATTACTCAGAATCTTTGTTTCTTTATTTATTCTCTGTGTAGATATTCTGTCTAATAGTGACAATGGTGTATTAAAGTCCCCCAGTATAATTGTAGAGGCATTTATTTCTCCACTTAATTTTTCCAGAGTTTGCCTCATGTATTTTGAGGCACCCCAGTTAGGTCCATAAATGTTTATGGTTGTTCTCTCTTTTTAAGAGTTTACCCCTTTTACTAATACATAGTGTCCATCGTTGTCTCTTACAATAGCTTTGCATATAAAATCTATTTTGTCTGATATTAGGATAACTACTCCTGCCCTTTTTTGGCTATTGTTTGCTTGTAAAATTGTTTTCAGCCATTCACTTTCAGCCACCTTGACTACCTTGGCCGAAGGTGGGTTTCTTATAGACAGCATATAAATGGGTCATATTTCCTTACCCATTCTGCCAATCTGGGTCTCTTGACTGGTCAGTTTAATTCATTAACATTCAGTGATCCTACTCACAATGAATTTATTACATCAGCTATATTTTCTTTGTTTAATGTATGTCATATGTTGTTTTGTATTTCTCTTTTTGTCCTTTTACTTTTTCTTACACTCTCCTCCAACTCCCTCTCCCCCTTTTTTCCTTTCAAATTTTAGAACTTCCCTTAGTATTTCTTGAAGTGCAGGTTTCTTACTGGCATACTCTCTTAATTTCTGTTTATCTGTGAATATTTTGAACTCTCCATCATTTTTTAATGCCAGTTTTTCTTGATAGAGATTTCCTGTCTGGAAGTTTTTTCTTTTAGTACTTTGACTATGTCATACCATTGTCTTCTTTGTTTCATGGTTTCAGATGAGAAATCAGCACTTAATCTTATTGTGCTTCCCTTGCATGTGATGGTTCTCTTTTCTCTTGCCACCTTGAGTATTTTCTCTTTGTCTTAAGCCTTGGACATTTTGACAAGTATATGTCTTGGAGTTTGCCTGTTGGGATTTACCCTGTTTGTGCTGTGCTGTGCTTCCTGGACATGTACATCTATCTCTCTCAATAGGGTTGGGAACTTTTCAGCCATTATTTCTTTCAACACTACTTCTGTTACCTTTCCCTTCTCTTCTCCTTCTGGAATGCCTATAATGCATATGTTTGTAAGTTTGGTGTTGTCGGTTAAATCCTTAAGTCCCTGCTGGATTTTTTATGTCTTTTTATCTATCTGTTCTATTACCTGTTTGATTTCATATTTATTTTCTTCCACTTCACTAATTCTTTCTTCTGCCTGTTCAAATCTGCTGTTATTTGAATCCAGCATCTTTTTGATTACTTGGATTGTGCCATTGATCAACATAATATCCATTATCTTTTTATGTATGTTTACAATTTCTTCAGTATGATCTCTCAGTGTCTTCTTAATATCCTTAATCTCTTCCTTCACTTCATTAAGTCGGTCCATGATATTTGTTTGGAGACCTTTGATTAGTCGTTTGATGTTCTGCATATCTTCCTGGTTTTTAGTTTTTTCATTGGACTGGTCCATGTCTTCCTGTTTCTCAATGTGGTTTGTAATTTTTTGTTGCCCTCTAGTCATCATTTTATCTTGATGGGTTTATCCAGTTGATTAGCTTCTCTCTCTGCTCCAGAGTTTTATTTAGCTGGTGTTTCTGTGTGTGTGTTTTCTCTTCAACACTTTGTTCTTCATATTTATTTCCTTGCTTCATTCTATGTTCCCTTGAAGGCAAATTTTAGGGCCAGAGGAATCTAAAGATGTGAGAAAGAAGGATTATAGTAATATTGATAAAAGTTAGAAGAGGGGCCATATAAGACTTAGTAAAATGAATATTTAACTCATGTAGGCAGTGTAGAGTATTAGGAAACAAAGTCAAGTACCTACAATGGACTGGGAAACCAAATAAAGGAAAATATGTATAATGATTTAGAAGGCCAGAATGATGAGATGAGAGAGAAAGAATAAATAAAGGACTGAAAGGAAAAAGTTAATAATAATTTAAAATGAAGAAAACAGAGTAGATAGAATAGAATTTGACACCTTGAAGTTGTGGGCTAAGGAAAAAAGGTGATATATAAGAACCACAACAGAAAGCAAAAGGTAGAAAGATGAAGGAAGGAATAGAGATAGCATTGGGAGACAAAATGAATATAGACAGAGAATGGGAAATCACAGAAGAAGAAGCACAGCAAAGAAGAGACAAGCCAGCAGCACCTAATTTTTAAAAAAAGAGTAAATAATAAAGAAAGAAAGGGGGGATGGAGGAAAGAGGAAAGAAAAGTAAGAGATAACAAATAAACCAAGAAAAACCAAACAACCACACAAGAAAGCAGTCAAACAAAGCTAAGTAAGAACAGTGTTCCTTCTTGGGCCCTTGTGGAGCCTCTCAGCCTGCCTTTGTTCATCAATCAATTACCTTGCACGGTTCTATCTGCAGGTTTTGAGGCAGATTTTAGCGATTAAAATAAGTTTTAAAAATTTTGGTTTTTTTTTTAAGGTGACTGTCTTTTTTTTTTTTTTTTTTTTTTTAGATATAAGGGACCCAGAAGGGCCTCTTCTAGACCACCCCCTTCACCAAGGGGACCCTAAATAAGCTTGTGGAAACTAATCAAGCACTTCCTACTTCCTGGCCTCCCCAGGGTAGCTGAAGCTCTGATGCTTGTCAGTGCAGAACAATAAAATTGGCTGACTCTGCCCCCTCCGGAGCCAAGCCTCATTATCACTGGGCTGTTAGGTAAATCAGGCTTCCTCACCAGAATCTCTTCTCCCCTCAGCATGGTGCCACTTCAAGCTGGCTTATTTGCTCCCCAAAGCTGTGAGGGTGCCCAGGCAACCAAACACTTCTCCACCTTCTGTCAGAACCCTCCCACTTTGGAGAATGCTCCCTTTCCCCGGGTTGCCAGCATGAGTTGGGCCATATCCCTGGGCAGTTAGGTAAATCAGCCTTTCTCAGCAGATTCGAGTTAGTGAGTGCCCCCCCTAAACCAACACCATCTTGCCTGCTATTTCATTGAATTTTGATCTGCAGTTCCCTAATAACTAGTCATGTTGAACATCTTTTCATGTGCTTTTTGGTCATTTGCATTTCCTCTGGAAAAATATTTATTCAAATATTTTGCTCATTTTTAATTGGATTTCTTGTCTTTTTGTCATAGAGTTGTGTGATCTCTTTATATAGAATGGAAATCAAACCTTTATCAGCTATGTGGTTTCTGAAGTTTGGAGTATGTGTTTTTTGAATATTGATATCCATGTCTTAATAAGGGTTGGAATATTTTTGGTCATTATTTCCACAATTATTCTTTCTACCCCTTTTCCATTCTCTTCTTCTAGAACACATATAACATGTATTTTTGTGTGTTTCATGCTATCATTCAATTCCCCAATACCCTGTTCACCTTTTTTCCATTCTTTTTTCCTTCTGTCTTTTCAGGTTCAGATACTCTATCTTCCAATTCACTAATTCTTTCCTAAACTAATTCAAATCTATACTTGTACACCTCTAATATATTTTTTTAACAATTATTTTTATTAGAGAATTTGAGAACTTACAAAACAATCATGGATAATGTACAGAATTCCCATATATCACCCCTCTATAACTTCTTACATTTTTGTGGAATATTTGTTACAGAGTATAAAAAAATATGATCAGACTATTACCACTAACTATGGTCCATAGCTTACACTTGGTATATTTTTCCATATAACCCCTAATACTAACACTATTTATAATTATTGTACATTTGTTATAGTTTATTAGAGAGTACCTTTATATTTGTACTGGTAACCACAGTCCATCTTCCACCACATTGTTCACTGTGTTATACAGTCCCATGTCTTGTACATTCTATCCAAAGTATACACTTGGTGGCTCTCATTTTCATCACAGAGTTGTGTAGTCATATCACCAGTAAACCATTGAATGTTTTCCTTAGTCCGAAAGGAAATATCTCATATCCCCCGATTATTGGCCCTTAGCAATTATATAATAACTTCTTTGACATTGATGCAAGAATATTACAATATTGCTGTTAGCTATAACTTCTAGTGTATTCTAATCCCATCCATTGTATCTTTCATTCCCATAAGCACTGATAATTTTCTTTGCAGGTTTTTAAATTGTTCTTTATGCTCACATAGTGTTATATTAATATGCTTTAGCTTTTTAGCCATATTTCCCTTCAACCCCTTAAATTAAGATTTGTGTGATCATTGATTATTTGTCTTAAATCCTGTCTCTTATCTGGATTCTTGGTTTGTTACTTTGGCTGGGCCATATCTTCCTGTTTCTAGTATGACTTGCTATTTTATTTTATATCTAGGCATCTGATTGTGTTGGTGAGTTTACTCTGTTGATCAATTTCTCTCTATTGCCTATGGTTTTATTTCACACCTCTTCTTTGATTTTTGCTCCAATTTTTTCTAGAACTTTAAGATTACCCTGTTTAAGTTATCAAAAGGGAGACAGAGAGCCACTAATGGGCTATAGACCAGATCTACGATGACTTGGAAAGAAGGTGAGCAACATGCTTTGTCTCCCTTCACTTTGCTGGCTGACCAATAGATGGCACTCTTCAGAAAAACCTTTCCATGGAGATGAATCCTTCAGTTTCCACTGACTAGATATTCTAAGCCAGTATTCAAAACTGGGTTTTGCTGGTCAAACTCACTGAAGGGAAACCACACTCAGCCTTCTGCCACACCCTCCTTCTTCACAGAGAGGAATATGTCCTTTCCTCTCTCTGTTTGCTACTCAGCCACAGGTTTTACCCACTCTATTCACCTCAGGGGTGGGGGTTGAGCAGCATTCTCCGCCATGTGGCCACCAACTCACAGTTTTCCTTTTGGCCTCTTGGCTGTTTTGTCCCCAGTCACTCCTGGATGATGTGTGCAGCACACTCCTTGTCTGCAGATCACCAAAGAGGATCCCTTGAAGCACTTCTATGTCTCCCCTGTTTTATAAGAGAGCTGTGCCGTACTGAGTTACTCCAATGACATCTTTCTGTAACTGTCCTGTATCATTCTTTTTTTAATGACATATCTGGTAAAATCTCATGTTTTTTCTTTCTCTTTCTATTTTCCTCTGACTGAATTTATAATTTTCTACTTGTTTTTGTTTTTAAGCCATGAGACCAATGACTCTATGTGTTTTGATTGTTGGTTTATTTGCTATTTGTAGGCATTTTTATTGGGGTTTTCTAACATCTGTAGACCTGTGGATGGATATCATTCCTTATTTTTAGAAATATTGGTCCATTATCTCCTCTAATATTTTTCTATTCTTATTGTACTACTCTATATGTCTATATAATATTTGATATGTTCCCACAGCACTTGTATATTATTCCAAACACTTTTTTTTCCTTTCATGTCTTTTCTGTTTGGTTAATTCCTATTGGCTTATCATAAATTTCACTAAATCTTTCTCCAGATGTATTGCGTACTGATAATCTTGTTGATGAAATTCTTTGTTTCTTACATAGTGTGTGAGTGCTTTTTAAAAGTTCTATTTCTAACATTTCTTGGGACACTCCCTAAAGATTTCATCCCTATGATGACATTTCTCATGTATCCACACCTGTTTTTGTCTTCTCCATTAGATCATTTAACCTAGTAATTGTCAATGATCTTTAGCCAAAGACCACCAAGAACACATGTGGCTGAACAATTTGTTTTTATTTCTCATTGCAGAAAGGAAGTACACATGGTATGAGGAAATATGTGGTTTCTAAGTAAGAAAGCTTTAGAAAGAACCTGTTATAGGATTTAGGCTTTTTTGAGTATCTAGGGAGAGGGTATATGTGAAAATTTGTTATTTGACTGGATGCTGTCAGAAAGCAAGAATAGGAGGGCAAGATGGCATTAGTGTAGGAGGGCGCACACTGCAAGCTCCCAGAGCAAGGCGGATTGGGGACGGGGTCCTGCCCGGGGGTCTGTGCTGTGCACGCGTAGAGTGAGAGGCTTGGGACATCTATCTGCGCGGATCAGCGGCGTGGACCGAACGGTGGAGATTCGTGAGTTTTGAGGCTGCTGGTGGAGGTTGGCACAGGTGGCTGAGCCCCGCGGTTACGGAAAAAAATAATAAAACGGCCATTTGGAGCCGCGGGCGGGGCGAAAAAAGTTTTATTTTCTGGGGAGCTGGCTGCCTGGCGCCCCTTGGACCTTGTGTGAACAGAGCAAATGAGCTAGTCAGCACCCGGTGAACCGGAGGGGGTATTTTGGTCGGGGAACGCAGCTGATTTCCCTAGCCACCCAGGGATAAGACCCGGGCCGCTGCGGAGCCAGGAGGAAGGGACACTTCCCAAAAAAGGGAGGGTTCGGTTGGAAGACAGGGAAGGGTATTTTATATTTTTAGACATCGATCTGGCTGCCTGCACCGCCCCATAGCTTTGGGGAGCAGATAAGCCGACCTGAAGTAGCATTAGGCTGAGAGCAGACGCGAATCTGCACTCAAACTGATTTACTGAGCAGCCTGGTGACGCTGGAGCTCGGCGCCAGAAGGGGCGGAATCCGCCGTCTTTAGCACTCCTCACTGACTAACATCAGAGTTTCAGCTAACCTGGGGAGTCCGGAAAATGGGACGTGCTTGATTAATTTCCACGGGCCCAGCTAGGGTCCCTTCCGTAAGGGGGTTGGTCTAGAAGAGGAATTATTTTGGGTCCTGCATTTGGCTTAAAAAAAAAAAAAAAAAAAAGTGAGGTCACCTCAACAAATGAAAAATAAATTAGTTTAATAGCTAAAAGCTGCTTCAGGACCTGCATAGAGAAACCTGTGGGGAAATTCATTGATAAACACAAGTAGGCAGGAAGGATCCACGTGGACCCTAGGGGAATCATTGACCCCCCTTAGCTCTGTTTGACTGCTTGCCTGGGTGGATCTTTGGTTTCTCTCTGTTACTTTCTGGTCTATTGCTATTATTCCCATTTTCCGCCCCCCTTCCTTTTTCCTTTTATTTTATTTTTTAAATAGGTGCTGCCAGCTGGTAGCTTATTTGCTGGGCTTCTTATTCAGTAATTTCCCATTCGCTGTATATATTGATTCTGTATTACAAACTATCGCTTATCCTTCCTGCATGTTTCTGCCTTCTGTTTTCTGTTGTGGCTCTTAGAGACAACATTTTTTCATAGGCCCACAACTTAAGGGTGTCAATTTTTATCCCATCTATTTTGTTTTCTTCTTCTTTTTTCTTTTTTTTTTTTATTAGTATTAACTTTTTCCTTTCAGACCTTTCTCTACTATTTCTCTACCTCCTCATAATTCTAGCCTTCTAAATCACTATATATATATATTCCTCCATTTGTTTTCCCAGTCCATTATAGGAACTCCATAATTTTTCCTAGTAATCTACACTGCCTACACAAGTTAAATATTCATCTCATTAAGTCTCATTTTGCCCCTCTTCTAACTTTTATCAATATTTCTATTATCCTTCTGCCTTCCTTACATCTTTTGATTCCTCTGGCCCTAACCTTTTGCCTTCAAGCGAACATAGAAAGAAGTAAGGAAATAAAATAAGAAGAAAAACTTCCAAAGAGAAAACTTAACTCACACGCAGAACCAACAGCTAAATAAAATTCTAGAGCATAGAGAAAAGCTAAT
>JAKSZT010050948.1:459352-562355 GCA_026826555.1 Tolypeutes matacus | reverse complement strand
TGGTGATTCTTGCAATGCAAGAAATTATAACAATGAGGTGGAGCCAGTGGCCATTTGACAGTTTTTGTGTAGGGAGGGGATGAGCAGTTGAAATACAGGGGCTTCTTTGGGAGTTGGAGGTTGTCCTGAGTACTGTTGTGGCAATGGATGTAGGCCATTTTAAATCAGCACACACCACTCATAACTGAGTGGGAGAGAGTGTGGTCTACAGTGTGAACTGTGGTCTATGGTTGGTGGCAAGGCTCCAGCATGTGTAAGTTCATTGAGGTTGGTGGGCCACACTGTGGGAGATGTTTGTGTTGGATGTGGTTGGAGGTGTGGGATGTGGGCAACATGGGAATCCCAGTGGGTTCCGTGTAATATTTTAGGTAATCTAAGCACCTCTTAAAATATATGTATATATATATATATATAAATAACATTTTTGTAAGCAAATACACATATATGCATATATATTTATATATCATTTTGCAAATGTTTGTATGTATTGTGAGAATTTTGATTTTTACCCATAATAAAAAAATAAAAAAAAAAAAAAAAAGAAAGCAAGAATAATTCTATGATTTGGTACATCAATAAATTTTATCTGTTGTTAGGGAAGACTGAAGTAAGAATAAAGCTCTAGTTTGTACAGTAATAGCAGTTTCTCATTTAGTAAAAGAGGAGGAGGTAGATATTTGGTATTTTTTAAAGTGCACCATGACCTTGACTGAAGTAATCTCAGCCTGCCACTCTCTTTTTAATGGACACTTAGACAAGATCTGCCAAGAATATATTCAGATTGAATGCATGCTCCTTGATTTTAGGATTTACTGCTTTTCCCTCCTAACACTCTAAACTATGATTGGCTTTAACAATTCTTTATAATTTATCTCTATTCTTCCTGTGTGCTTGTATGGTGTGCATATCTTCTCCCACCCTCTCCAAAAGATTAGCGAGCTCATTTGTCCCATCTCCTTTTTAAGGGTCTTGTTTCTCCTTGTATTCTGATTTATTGGATGTTTCCAATCTCATCTTTCATGTCAGCTCATGGAAAGTTTAATTTTTTAGATAATCTGGCATTTTGTATTTGTTAGTGTTGCAGTGGTTTGAAGTTGTATGTATCCAAGAAAATCATGTTCTCAACTTGAAACCTTTCCTGTGAGTGTAAAGGTAATGTGGTAGAAGTGAGGGGCATGGGCATCTAGGCCTTTTCCTCATGTAACTTACTTGTGCCTTCAGGACTTGCTGAAGCCCTATCTCATATATACCACTTCCATTTTTTGGTACAGTGATGTTGTGGTTCTGCACATCCAATTTTATGGCTGTTGGGTCAGACAACATCCATTTCATTATGGGCAACTAAAGTCTCATGGTAACTTGGCAGTCCATTGTTAAGCATTTGGTCCCTACTATTGCCCACTATCAAGCTAAAACTGTTTCTCAACTTGTTGCTGTTGTTGCTTTTAGAGAAATTTGAGTATATGTAAACCACATATTCTTTTGAGTTTCATTCAGTGCTAAAATGCACTTTAGTTATTAACCAATTTCTCTATAACATTTCATTCATTGCATCCACTGCCAAGAAATTGATCAATATTTTGAGGATGATAACTGAAGAAGAACAGACATCAAAGATGACAACACACTCAGAAAATAGTACATGGGGTTGTGGAGCTGTAATGCCTGATGACCAATACGGTCAATCCCAAATTTTCTGTAATAGTATAAAGAAGGATTGCTATGAATTATAAAAGTTACAAAAATAGGAAGACTTTCAGCTCTACGTTATATGTGAAACCCTTCAATACAAAAATACTTATTTCAGTCACAATCTTCAATGGACTACTGTATAGCTCCAAACTATTGGCATTCGTACTTACCAGTATATATTTACAGGTGTTCCAGGCAATATTCTATAAAAATAGAGCCTGCAAAATGATATCATATTGGATTCTTGGAATGGCTTAATGATATTCTTGGCAGCGATGGGAGAGGAAATTATAATGAAGTTGGGCCCAACTGGATCCACTTCCTACATAAATTAATAGAATAAATGTTCATTCTCTCTTGGCTAAACAAGTATGTAAAACTTGCAAAAAATGAAACAAAGCAAACCAAAACCCCTGCCAATTTGCATGTTTTATTTTCCAGTCAATTTAATGTTAAATTTCTACCACCTGCTTTCATAATATATCATTTTAAATTTCAGAAAGATGAATGAATATCATGATGTTTACATCCAGAAATAAGGGAAAGTACAACCAGAGACCTAATCTCAAATTTGCTATAATGTCCATGAAATGCTTTCGCTTAATAGTCATAATTATAAAGTGGGAAAAATCACATTTCAATCACCAGATTTTACTAAATATAAATGAGAATCAATGCGAAAATTATTTAATTTAAAATGTTTCCAGATACTTAAATATGGATTGAGTTGTAGTTACAGTTCAACTTGTCAAATAGAGCTTTCTCTTCACACCAATCTATATTGCGCTCTTTTCTGGCAATGATCCCATTCCAACAGTGCTTTGGGAGCAGTGATAAACAGAGCAGCAGAAGGTAGGCTCTAGCAGATGCATCTTGTGTGCTGCTGTCATAAACAGGGCTGCTATGCAAGTGCTTGGAAGGTGTATGGCTGCCGCTCCATCAAGTCCTGAGAAGACATTGATCTATAAATGACTCTTTGACCTTGAAATCTAATGGAGTTCGCCCTTCTGGGTTTCAGAATTTCGGGAACCATGACTCTTGTTTTCCTTCCAATCTCCCCCTACTGGAATGTGAATGTTTATCCTTGCGTGCCTCAATTTTAAATTGGAAACGGAACATTTTTTCTCCAGGTTTCACAGTTCCACAGAGAGGAGGTTATGCCTCAGGACAGGCCATATCCATAGTATATTTTGATGAGACTTAGTACTTACCAATGTTTCTGAAATGACTTAAGTCTTTGTGTATGCTGTCATGGAATGAAAGCATTTTGCATGAAGAAAGCACATGATTTTGCAGGGTCCAAAGAGTGGAGTGTGGTGGTTTGGAGCTCTATGTACCCAAAAATTAAAACACATTTTCTTAAACTTTATCTATTCTTGAAGTTTTGAACTCATTTTAAGTAGGACTTTTTTTATTAACAAGTAAATTTTATTGATACATATTAATAAAGCATAATCATCCAAAGTGTACAAGCAGTAGTATTGGGTATAATAACATATTTGTGCATACATCACCTCAAACATTCTTAGAGCACTTTCATTATTCCAATAACAATAAACATAAAACAAACAAACAAAACTCATCACCTCTCATTCTCAATATGTTTCCCCTGCCATACATAAAACTGCTATTCTTTTTCCTCCTCTCTAGTATAATTGTATTTATATATTTTTTAAAACAGCCTTATATATGAAATCTCACCTATATTTGTATTTTACATGAGTTTTACTATCATATACTATCCCATGTTACAGTTTTTAGTTTTTCTTCTAGTAATGTACAGGACCTCAAGCTTTCCCTTTCAACTGCTGTCATGCCCTTACAATAGCACTGCTAATTACAAACACTGGGATATGCTTTCACCATTTCTATTCATGTCCAAAGATTTACAAACAACCTTTTTACCAATTCTGCACAGATTAACTCTCAACTTTCCATATTCTAACTTTCTTCTATTTTCTGGTGACCTATATTCTAATTATTAACTCCTTGAATTTACACAATATATTTAGTTGGCAATTAGGAATGATGCTGCTTTGAACATTGGTGTGCAAATGCATGTGGTGTCTCTGCTCCCAATTCTTCTGGGTATTTACCTATCAGTGCTCTTGCCAGGTCACATGGCAAGTTTATTTTCAAATTCCTTAGGAACTGCCAAACAGTCCTCCACAGTGGCTGTACC
Source organism: Tolypeutes matacus (assembly GCA_026826555.1). Taxonomy (NCBI): domain Eukaryota; kingdom Metazoa; phylum Chordata; class Mammalia; order Cingulata; family Chlamyphoridae; genus Tolypeutes; species Tolypeutes matacus. The sequence goes on along the minus strand of JAKSZT010050948.1, from coordinate 558,481 downwards.
ATTCTACTATCCCACCAATAGTGAATAAGCGTTCCTATGTCTCCACATCCTCTCTAATATTAACAGTTTTCTGAAGTTTTATTAAGGGTCAGTCAGATGTGAAATGATATCTCGTTGTAGTTTTGGTTTGCATTTCCCTAATGCTAGTGGTGTTGAAGATTTTTTCATGTGTTTCTTCACATTTATATTTCTTCTTTGGCAATTGTCTTTTCAAGTCTTTTGCCCATTTTTTAGTCAGGTAATTTGTCTTTTTATTCTTGAGTTGTGTGATCTCTTAGTGTGTTATGGATATTAAAACCTTATTGGATATGTGATTGCCAAACATTTTCTCCTATTGAGGCGGCTGCCTTTTCACCTTTTTGACAAAGTGCTTTGAGGTGGAAATGTGTTTAATTTTGAGGAGGTCCCACTTATCTATTTTTTCTTTTGTTGTTTGTGCTTAGTGTGTAAGGCTTAAGAAACTACTGCCTACCACAAGATCTTGAAGATGTTTTCCTACATTTTCTTCTAGGAGTTTTATAGTTGTCACTTTTATATTTAGGTCCATTTTGTGGTTGTGGTTTTTTTTCTTTCTTTTGGCTATGGATATCCAGTTCTCCCAGCATCGTTTGTTGAATAGACTGTTGAGGCCCAGCTGGACGGGCTTGACAGCCTTTTCAAATATCATTTGACTGTAGATGTGTGGGTTTATTTCTAAGTTCTTGATTCTGTTCCAATGCTAAATAAGTCTGTCCTGATGCCAGTACCATGCTGTTTTTAGCACTGTAGCTAAGTGATATGCTTTAAAGTCTATAAGTGAGAGTAGTAGGACTTTTCCATGAGGGTACTTCAGATAGTGGGTCTTATTCTTATTACTGGAGCCCTTTAAAAGTGAAATGGCATTCAGACAGATAAAGGAAAAGCCACAGCCACCGTAAGCAAGAAGCTTAAGGTCAAGGGAATCCTGAAGAGAAGGGAGAGGTTAGGAGAGGACACCATATACATTGCCACATGACATAAACTGCCAGGACCAATGGTTACCAACAGCCAGTCACAAAACATCACAGTCTTAGGGGAGAAAACATCACTTTGATGATGCCTTGATTTGAACTTTTTCCCAGTTTCAAAACCATGAACTAATGAATTCCCATTGTTCAAGCTGACCCATTTCATGATATTTGCTTGAGAAGCCAAGGAAATTAAATACATACATATATACATAAATACATATATATATATATATATATATATATATATACACACACACAACCTAAAATTTTCCATTTTAACCACATTCAAATATACATATCAGTTGTATTAATTATATTCATAATATTGTGCTTCAATCAGCAATATACACTACCAAAACTTTTCCATCATCACAAACAGAAATCTGTATCAATTAAGCATTAATTCCCCATCTCTACCCTAAACCTGACCCCTGGTTATTTATATTCTATTTTTTTTTTACTCTTTTGATTTGCATATTCTAATTATTCCATGTCAGGGAGATCATACAATATTTGTCACTTTGGTTTTGTTAATTTCACTTAACATGATGACTTCAAGGTTCATCCTTGCTGTAGCATGTAAAAAACTTAATTTTTTTACAGGTGAATAATATTCCATTGCATGTATATATCACTTTTTTTATCCACTCATTTGATGATGGACACTTAGGCTGCTTCCATATTTTGACAATCATATATAAATATCAGTTTGACTCCTTACTTTCATTTTTTTAGATTATATAAGTAGCAGTGAAATTTCTGGTTCATATGGTCATTCTGTACTTAACTTTCAGTGGAATCACCAAACTGATTTCTACAGCAGCTTCACCAACCCCATTTTACATTCCTACCAACAGTGAACAAGTGTTCCCACATTATCTCCAACATTTTTTTATTTCCAGCTTTATATTAGTAGACATTCTTTTTTTTCTTTTTTTTAAAGATACTTAGATCTCATAAATGTTACACAGAAAATATAGGGATTCCCATATGCCCCACTTCCCACACCTCCCACAATCTCCCACATAAACATCCTTCATTAGTTTGGCACATTAATTGCAATTAATAAACACATCCTGGGGCTTTGCCATTAAGCATGGACCATAGTTCATGCTGTTGACCACACTCTCTCCCTCACAGTTCTGCATGTTATATGATGTTATAAAATGACCTATATCTGTCATTGCAATGTCACTCAGGACAATTCCCAAGTCCCGATTTTTGTGATTCAAGCAATGAAAGAAATTACAACACTAATGTGAAGTAGATATTATAATAGGTCTGAAATTGTATTTTTTTGTAGTTTTGATTTCCATTTCTATACGGGCCAACAAGGTTGTGCATATTTTCAGGTGCTTACAGTGGCTGTTTACAAATATTCTATAGAGAAATATGTATTCAAGTCTTTTTTTCCCATTTTTAGTTGTATTTTTGTTTTTTGATTGAGTTGTAGTATTTCTTTCAATATTTGGATAATAAAATCCAACCTGATATGTGATTTTCATATATTTTATCTTGTTCTGTAGCTTTTGTTTTTACTTTCATGATAAAGTTCTTTGATACACAGAAGTTATGAATTTTGATGAAGTCCCATTTTTCTGTTTTTTCTTTTATGGCTTATACTTTGGTGTAAAGTCTAAGAAACCATTGCCTAAGACAAGATATTGAGTAGATTTTCCTATGTTCCCTTGTAAAAGTTTGTCTTAGTTTCCTGGTTATTAAAACAAATACCATAATGTGGGTTAGATTAAACAATGGGAATTTATTAGCTGAGAGTTTGAGGTTGTGAGAAGTTCACAATTTATTCATCAGGATGATGATTCTTTCTTCCCTCAGACTGTGACATTCTTGAGTTGGCTTAATCTTTGGCTTTTCTGTCACATGGCAATGCACAGTTATGTCTTCTTCTTTCTCCCTCAGATTTCATTGACTTCCAGCTTCATCTGTCACTTTCTCTCTGTGAGTTTTATACTATTTATAAAGAACTCCAGGAATCAAACTAAAATAAAACTGATTCAGATGACTAACATTTAACTAAAAATAACTTTTACAATGGGCCTTATTTCAAATGAATACACTGCCACAGAAATGCACTAAGATTAAAAACATTTTTTGGATACATAATTCATTCATCAACTGAGTTGTATAGTATTGGTTCTTATATGTTGATATTTGAACCTTTTAAAGTTAATTTTTGTATATAATTTTTGTAGAGTCCACAGCTATTCTTTTGAATGTAGATATCAAGATTCTCCCAAACCATTTGTTAAATACACTATTCTTTCCCCATTGAGTGGATTTGGAAACCTTTTCAAAAATCAAGTGGCCATAAATATGAGGATTTATCTGAACTTCCAATTCATTCCATTGATCTGTATGTCTGCCCTTGGACCATATCATAATAGTTTGATTACTGTAACTTTGTAATAAGTTTTAAATTTGGGAATTGTTAATAATCCAACATCCTTCTTCATTTTCAAGATAGCTTGGCTATTTGGGGCCCCTCTATAACATCCATATAAGTTTGATGATGGTTTTTCCCATTTCAATGAAGAAAGAGGTTGGGATTTTGATTGGGATTGCAATGAATCTGTAAATTGCTTTGGGTAGAATTGATATATTAACAAATTTAGTCTTCTAATATATGAACACAGAATATCCTTCCATTTATTTGGGTCTTTTAAAATTACTATAAGCAATGTTTTGTATTTTTCTGTGTATATGTCCTTTACACCTTTGGTTATATTTAATGCTAGTTATTTGATTAATTTTTGTTGCTAATTCTATATATAAGAAATTATTTCCTTAATTTCCTCTTCAGAATGTTCATTACTCATAGATAGAAGCCACTGAATTTTCTTGTTGATATTATACCCTGACAAACTGCTAACTTAGTTCATTTTCTCTGGTAGCTTTATTGTGGATTTTTTCAAAAATTTCTACATATAGGATCATGTTATCTGAACATAGAGTGTTTTACTTACTTTTTTCCAAATTGGATGCTTTTTTCCCCCTTTTCTTGACTATCTATTCTGGCTACAACCTCCACTACAATGTTGAATAACAGTGGTGACAGTAGGCATCCTTGTCTTGTCTGAGATTTTAGAGGGAAAACTTTCCATCTTTCCCCATTGAATGTTATGTTAGCCCTTGGTTTTTAAAAATGACTTTTCATTTTAAGCTAATTTCCTAAAATTATTATTTTTAATGTCTCTTCAATTCACTGCCTAGTGTCCTTTCCTTTCAGTCTGTAAAACACCCTGTAACATTGCTTATAGAGCAGGTCTAGTAGAGACAAACTCCCTAAACTTGTTCTGACCCTGGGCTTGTCTTAATCTCTACCTCATTTTAAAAACAGTTTTTCTGGATACAAAATCTTGATTGGCAATTTCTTTCATTCAGTACATAAAATATTTTGTCCCACTGGCTTCTTCCCTCATTGATTTCTGATGAGAAATCTGAACTTAATTTTATATAACATGTTGCTTTTTTCTTGCATATTTCAGAACTCTCTCTTTGTCTTTGGTAGGTGAAAATTTGTCTACAATGTATATGGGCATGGTTCTCTTCAATTTTATCCTGTGTTTGTTTTGTGGGTTTCTTGAATGTGTACTTTCATATCTTCATTATATTTGGGATGTTTTTTGTCATTATCTTTGAGGATTCCTTCAGCCTGAATCATTTCCATTGTTTCATCTTTTAGTTCACTGATTTCTTTTCTCGCCAGCTCTAATTTGCTTTTGATATCTTCTAGGGAATTTCTTATTGTACTTTTCAACCCAGCATTTTTGTACAGTTTCATTAAAAAATTTCTATCTCTTTATTGAGATTCTCATATTCTTCATTCATTGTTTTATGATACTTTTAATTCTTCCTTTATTCCTTTCTCTCCTTGACCATATTGAGGATTTTTTTAAATGTCTTTGATCAGAATGTCCAAAGTCTTGTTTTCTTCATTAGTCATTGCTGGGCTTTTATCCTGTTCCTTTGGATGGGCCATTATTTCTATTTCTTAGATTTTCTTGTAAACATTTATTGCATAATATATGTTTTAATATTTTGATGTTTTAACAGTGGGATTTAGTCCCTGAATTGTCAGTTTCATAAGCTTGTATCCAGCTACTGGTATGACAGATACCTCCTTGAGTGACAGTAACTCACAGAAGTGTACAAACCACTACAAAACACACCTTTAACTGTCTTCAAAAATTGGCAGTTTTGTTTGATGCTTTCCTTCAGTGGTTAGCCCTTCTATCAAGAATATCAAACTGAGGCAAAACTTTGGGATCTTCTCCTTTTCTGTATCTGTGTTTTGTTCTGGACTGGTGCTTATGGTCTTAGATATTCCTTTGTTCGTAAGCAGATGAATGCCCTGCCAACTTCCAGAGTCCTCTGTTTTGTGTCTTAAAGCCAGGTGTCATTTGCCTTATACAGCCTTTTTTTATTGTTTCTTATATTGCTTCAGCTATTGAAGAACTGCTTCAGCCTGAAGTGCAAACTATTGGGGAACAATTTAGAGAGAAGTGTTTTGGATCAGTCTTTCAGACTGCCTCTGGTTGGATGGGAGCTAACATGCATGCACCCCAGATCCACCTAATGGTTATTCTGCTTCCTGCAGAACACAGCCAGGGACCCACAATGAAGGTACAAGCTTGCCCCTAATAGTGTCTGAGAAGAGATCGTGTAGAAGCCAGCTTCTTCTACAGTTTCAAGTTCCTTTTTTAAACTAAATACTTTACGAGTTATTGCTCTCCTTTAACTGTTTCCTAGAGTTTTGAGGAAGATAACACTACCAGGTTTTGCTGGTTTTTCAAAAATCCTGTTGGCAAATTACATGTCAAGATCTGCAGCAGTTATGAATGATTTTTATTTTCTTCTTTCAATTTTGTTGTAGTCTAGCTTTTGCATAATGAACAATATTTAGTCCCTTGAAGTGTTACACTTTTAAGCCCAAAAATTTCAGTTTGAAAAATGTGCTCTTCCATCACTGGCAGATAGCAATATGGCCTTTTAGTCCTAGAGTAATTAAATATTTACCTAAAAGTACCTTTTTTAAAAAACCCAGGCAAATATTACAGCACTACAAAAGAATACCAAAATATCATGGTCAAAATTATGTGGCTTCTAAGAGTGAAGAAACCCTCTTAACATGGATACATTAGTCTTTGGAAACATGCCAAGCAGTCTGCCTTGAAATTGGTCCCAGAGATCACTGAATGCTGTGATATTAGCAATCCTGTTGCAAATGTAAGTGGTGTTTTGGCATTGTCAGGGAGAAAGGCAAGGGATACTCTATTCTCCTTGTGTTCACAGAAGCTTCTTGGCATATTTGTGAGAAATAATTTCAGGAGAACTTTACATTTGACAGGGATCTTTAAAAAAAAGTTGGGTTGATTTATTTTAGCTCAGAATAAAACCAAAATGGACACACAAGAATTTAAAAATATCTTTTCTTGAAGGAAACAAAAATATCATAGAAATTTTTGGTTCCTTATATGGTTTACATATTGTATTTGTGGTTAAAACTTGAATTTGATGCATTTTTAGACAAATAATGCTGGAAGAAGGTTTCCATCTTTAGCACATGGTAAGTATTATTCTCAAAGTTAGAAGCTTTAAGTTTTGATCAAATAGAATACTGGTATTATTAGAAGAATATCAATATCCATATGCTTATCATTTAGGTCTTACCTAAGTAGATTTGAGGATTTGTAGAAATGGCAATATACAATTTGTGGAATCAGAATGTACCAGAAATGTACAAATATTCAAAACGCACTTTTTGGAAGAAATTCGAATTTAAGTAAACAGTTTAAAAATATCTTATCTTCTGAAAATTAATAAGAATACATAATTGAGCATATTAATGTATCATTATATAGCATAGAGTTTAATTTCTGATCTGTCTTAATATTAAACAATTTTGGATACAAAGAACAGTAAGTGATGCATTAAAACTGTCATTATTTATTATATATCTAGCACTGTTTTTTTTCTGAAATTAATTGTACAGAACAATATATTGTGATTTGCATGCTATCTGGACTTAACCTTTGTAGAATCAAAGAGTCACACCTTCATAGCTATGATTCTGGATAAGTTACTTAAATTTCCATATCTTTTTCTCAACTAAAAACTGGATATAAAGAAATACCTATGAAATATTTTCATCTGGATGAATGTGTTAATAAAGAGAAGCATTTGTGAAAGACCAGGTTCATTCTAATTATCCAATATATATGAGTCTCTATTACATGGTTTTCAAATTGATGTTTTATACCTAATTCATATTTGTGAGTCAAAGTAAGAGTTATTTCAGTCATATTTTGCAAACTTCTCTTTATTGTATATTTATAGGAGTATTAAAATAATTTTTAAAAATGCAGGGTCATCATATAAACAAAAAATTTTTGGAAGTCATTCGTGCCAAGTACCACCTTCGATTTCTCAACAGTTTACAACAGTTAAACAGTATGGGAATTACACAAACATGCATGCCTTCATCCTTATGGGACTGACAGACCCTGAAGAGATCCAGCTGCTCCTCTTTATGCTGTTTCTCCTGATATGACTGATTACTGTGCTGGGGAATGCAGGGATGATACTGGTAATTAACTTGGATCTCCAGCTGCACACCGCCACGTATTTTTTCCTCAGCCACCTGTCATTCCTTGGCCTCTGTTACTCAGTGGTCATCACCCTTAAACCTTAGAAAACTTGCTGATTTCTACCAAGCATATTTTATTCACTGGTTGCTTCACCCAGTTGTATTTGTTTGTCTTTTTCAGTGCCACTGAGTGTTTCCTCCTCTCTTCAATGACTACTATGTAGCTATTTGCTATCCTCTTCACTACCAGGTTGTTATGTCCAAAAGGTTTTGCTTCACCCTCATCTCTCAGTCCTACACAATAAGATTTACTGACTCATTAGTCAATGTGCTTTTCATGAACAGTTTGCAATTCTGCAAGTCCAACGTAATTCATCATTTTTTCTGTGATACAACCCCAATCTTAACCCTGTCTTGCACTGACACTAGTGACATTGAAATCATGATATTCATTCTTGCTGGCTCCACCATCATATGCTCTCTTATCACAATCTCTTGTCACATGGGTCCATTCTGTCTACTATCCTGAAAATTAAATTCTCTTCAGGAAAGTGCAAAGCCTTCTCTACTTGTGCCTCTTACCTCCTGCATTTTTACTTATTTAAAACCAAAGAAGTCCTACTCCTTAGGAAAGGATTAAGTGACCTGTGTTTTATACTATGGTGGTTCCCATACTGAATCCTCTCATTTATAGTTTTAGGAACAAAGAAGTTAAAAATGCTCTCATTAGAGTCATGCAGAAGAGAATTGATTCCAGGCAATTAAAATGACCGTGATGTTGAACATTCAAGGTCACCTTTTCTTTCTTTAAATGGGCTCTCTCTGAAAATAATAACATCCTTTAATTAATTTTCATTTCTGTGGAGATATTCTCTCTTTCCCCAGCATGATCTGGAATATTTCCAAGGATATATTTTTTAAAATCTGCATAATAACTGGAATACATGAAATATGTGTCATACCTGTGCTTTAAATATTTGTGTTTTGAGGGCAGTAGATATGAAAAATGTGGTATCATCTTTCAACCTCTATCATAGAAATCCCCACCCATGTACCAATTTCAGATAATTTTATTATGGAAAAAACATTCAGAAAGAAGACATGTAGCACAGTGATAAGGCATGTGTGATTTGGATTGGACATTCCAGAGTTTAGATTCCAGATCTAACAGCTTTTTCACAGACTTTTCCTTTGTAAGTGACTGAAAGTTTTCTCAGTTTCCTTAACTGTATAAGAAACAGAATAAGTCTAGGTGCATAGAGCTATTGTAAAAATAAATTTAATGCAATACTGATAAATCATAGCCATTATCATCACAAAAATTACATTTTTTCAAAATTTTGAATTAAGAATGCATTTTGTCTTGAATATATTCACTCGTGTTTCATAAATTCTTTTGTTAAATCTTACTGATGAACAAGTAGCTATACAGCGAAAACAGCAATTCAAACATTTGGTATTAGATCAAAGTAATATATTGTAATAAAATTCATTTTTAGAAAAAAATATATGTGAACATTGAAGAAAATTTGGAAAATATTTTAAAATATTAAAGAATATAAAAAATATCAACCATTTTTATAGTGTTCTCATGGTCTTCTAGACTAATACATAGATAAGAGAATGTTTATATTACATACATCTTCCAAATTTTTCATTTTTGCAGTTTTCATTTAAGAATTTTCAGTATAATGCTTGATAATTACTTTCTCATCTAAAATTGGGGATAAATGCTTTCTTGGCACATGGGTGAGAACAACATCATCTTGTAAAGTTTTACTAAGTGAAGTTTTATAAATTCATCAGGTTAAAAATCTGCATGCAATACTATCTATTATGTTTCTAACTGTTAACCATTTGAAAACCCTACCATTCTGACATGTGAACCAGTTTCAGTAATTATTATTTCTTTGTTTAAATTCAGTATGATTTAAACTATCAGTGCTTTTCTACTGATTTCTACAAGTTTGTTATGTTATGTTATTTTAAAAAATAAATTCTCAAATTAAAGGTTTGGCTTATTTGTTTTAAAACTTTTAATAGAGAAAATTGGTAAAGCCAGGACATTCTTAATTAATCCTATTTTTGTGACATCTTATAAATTTTCTTCCAGTAGGTTGATAAAATTTCCTTTAAAAAATTCCTCTATAAAACCTGGGATTAAAGTTTTAATTTTATTTGCTATTCAAAATTTATATAAGAAAATATTTTCCAAGTATTTTGATTGTAATAAAGTTCAATCTCTCTTTTGGGCATGATAATATTTAACAATTTTTCATTGGTTCATTATTGTGAATTAAATCATTCACACAACTAAAACTACATTATTTTCTTTTACATTCTTAATTTATGTGAAAATTTTGGTTTAGTATATTAATGTCATGTAAATCATTTCATTATGATTTAATTTTTATTTGAAATCTATATTGTCTAGAATCTATATTTATTTCAATTACTCTTTGAATTGTTTGCAATGAGATATGTCTTTGATAAGCATATATTTTTTTAAATTTTGGTTTCTGTATTTTTATTCAAAGTGAATACTATCAATTTTTTTTCCATTTTATTGATACATATTAAAAAAGCATAAATTCATCCAAAGAGTACAATCAATGGTGTTTGATGCAATCACGTATGTACATTCATCACCCCAACCACTCCCAGAGCACTTTCATTAGTCCAAAAATAATAATAAACAAGAAACAAACAAAACGCATCACCTTAAATCTTTCTATGCGTTGCCTCCTGTATATAGCTGCTATTCTTTTTCCTTCTCTATAGTATATTTCTATTTCTATTTTATAAAATTAGTCTTAAATATGCAATATCACCCATATTTGTGTTTTACATGGGGTTTTACTATACAGTCCCACGTAACCGTTTTTAGCTTTCCTTCTAATAATATACATGGCCTTAGACTTTCCTTTTCAACCACTGTCATACCCATACAATAACTCTGCTAGTTATAAACACCATGATATGCTTTAACCATTTCTGTTCTTTTCCAGAGATTTACAAACAACCTATTTTACCAATTCTGTACAGATTAACCCTCAGCTTTCCTTTCTCAATAAACTTTCTATTTTCTGGTGACCTATATTCTAATTTTTACCTCCATGAGTTTAAACAGGATATTTAGTTCTTAATAGCACAATCAAACAGTATTTGTCCTTTTGTGTCTTGCTTGCTACACTCAAAATAATGTCCTCAGACTTCATCCATATTGTCATATACTTCACGACTTCATTTCTTCTTACAACTGCATAATATTCCATCATGTGTTTACACAATTTGTTTGTCCATTCATCATTTGATAGACACCTGGTATATTTCCATCTTTTGTCAATAGTGAATAATGCTTCTATGAACACTGATGTGCAGATGTCTGTTCCTGTCTCTGCTTTCAGATTTTCTAGGTATGTATCTATTAATGGTATTGCTGGGTCACATGGAAAGTCTATATTTAACTTCCTTAGGCTATGCCAAACAGTCCTCCACAGTGACTTTACCATTCTACATTCCCACCAACAGTGAATAAGCATATTCCTATGTCTCCACATCCTCTCCAACATTTACAGTTTTCTGACTTTTTAATAGTGGCCGTCTAATAGGTGTGAAATGATATCTCAATGCAGTTTTTTGATTTACATTTCCCTAATCACTAGTGATGTTCAAAATTGTTTTCATGTATTTCTTCACCATTTGTATTTCTTCTTTGGACAATTGTCTTTTCAAGTCTTTTGCTCATTTTTAAAATCAGGTAGTTTTGTCTTTTTATTGTTGAGTTGTATGATCTCTTTGCATATCATGCATGTTAAGGCCTTATCAGATATGTAATTGCCAAGTATTTTCTCCCATTCAGTTGGTTGCCTTTTCACCCTTTTGACAAAGTCCTTTGAGGTGCAAAAGTGTTTAAATTTGACGAGGTTCCATTTATCTATTTTTTGTTGTTGCTGTTCATGCTTTGGGTGTAAAGTTTAAGAAACTACTGCCTAGCACAAGATCTTGAAGATGTTTACCTATATTGTCTTCTAAGTGTTTTATGGTTGTCACTTTTATATTTAGGCTTTTGATCCATTTTGAGTTAATTTTTGTATAAGGTGTGAGATAGGAATCTTCTTTCTTTCTTTTGGATATGGATATCCAGTTCTCCCAGCATCATTTGTTGAAAAGACTTTGTGGCCCTTCTGGGAGGGTTTGACTGCCTTGTCAAAAATCACTTGACTATATATGTGAGGGTCTATTTCTGAGTTCTCCATTCAGTTCCATTGGTCAGTGTGTCTCTCTTTGTGCCAGTACCATGCTGTTTTTACCACTGTAGCTAGATAATATGTTTTAAAGTTTCCTTTGTGTGTGTGATGCTTTTCTTTTCTTTTGCTGATTTCAGAATCCTCTCTTTATCTCTGATATTTGTCATTCTGAATAGTAGGTGTCTCAGGATAGATCTGTTTGGATTTATTCTGTTTGGAGTGTGTTGTCCTTCTTGGATATTCATATTTATGTCTTTCATAAGGGTTGGGAAGTTTTCAATCATTATTTCCTCAAGTATTCTTTCTGTCCCTTTTCCATTCTCTTGTTCTAGGACACCAATAACACATTGTTTTTACATTTCACATTTTAATTCACTTCCCTGTGACCCTGTTCCATTTTTTCTATTCTCTTCTCTTTTTGTTCTCCTGTCTTTTTCAGTTCAGATGTTGTGACTTCTAAATCACTAATTCTGTCTTCAAGCAATTCAAAATCTGCTTTTATGTGGCTCTAATTCTAATTTTAATCTGATCTATTGTGACTTTCATTCCCATAAGATCTGTTACTTTTCTTTGAGGGCTTTGAAATTGTTCTTTATGCTCACCCAGTATCTTCTTTATAGCCTTTATTTCTTTTGCCATATTTTCTTTAAAATTTTTTAAGTAATTAGGAAAGTTTTGTGATTATCACTGATCAATTGTCTTAAATCCTGTATCTCTTCAGGATATTTGATTAGTTCATTTCGTTGGGCCATCTCTTCCTGTTTCCTAGTATGGCTCGTAATTCTTGCTGATGTCTAGGCATCTTTATATGTTGGTGCATTTACACTGATGGCCAATTTCTCCCTCTTGCTTATTGTTTCCCCCCCCCACACACACAGGTCTTCTTTGATATTTGGTTCAACTTATTCTAAGTCTTTAAAATTGCCCGGCTTCAGTTATCAAAATAAGGCCAGGGACCCACTAGTGGGACACAGATTTTCTCCCAAGGGTTGGATACAGAGAATGCCAAGAACAGATTTTGTCCATGCAATTTCTAGACCCATCAGCAGATGGCAGTCATCAGTGTACCTTTACAAGGAGGTGTTTCAGTCTTGGCTTTCCTGTGTTCATGTGTTGAATCTCCAGTCTGTAGTTTCAGAGCTGGCTGAATTCCCTGAAGAAAAGCTCCCCAACTTCCCTTCCCTTTTCCCTTGAAACAGTTGACAGGGAGGAAGATGTTTGTTTCCTTCTCAGTAGGCTTCAGTGATCCAGGGGTTTTACATCAGCTTAGTATCTTGGGAGTGGGAGAGGGGAGCTCTTCCCTGCCACTATGGGGCTTGGTAACACACACTTGTTTTTTCAGCTTCTTCAGCTTGCTGTCTCTCACTCTCCTGGGAGTTGTGTAGCACTCTTCTGGTCTGCTGATCCCCAAAGCAGATTCCTCAGAGCATTTGGCTCTTTCTCTGTTGTTTTTTTGTGTGTGTGTGTGAAAGCATTTAACTCTACATGCTAGTCTGTTACCATCTTCCTACAATCCTTTAAATCAGTATTTATTTTTTAATAATATACTTTTTAAGCTAATCTCTCATCTTTTACATTCATTGTGTCAATTCTTATATTTTTAGCTCTATATTTTTGGTTCCTTTTATGAACAGTATTGTACTTGCTTTCATTTATGTACATATTGTTGATTTAAGAAATATATCTGTTGACACATTTTGGTAATGATGTTCGACAGATTCTATAATTTTGCACACAATAATAATTTCAGGAAATATTAATATTTATTAATATTAAATAATTAATATTTAATTAAATAGAGAATACCTTTCCCTCTTATAATATATTCTAGTAAGCAATTATGCTGTTAATAAATGTCATAAAACTTTGAGCAATATAAAAACACTGGACTATTTGCATATTCCCTCTTATCCCTATATACATCACTGCATATCATATTTTATGTAAAATGTGGTCTGAGGTAATTTTTTGCTCAAAATTCACCAACCTTCCTGCTTATTTATTTCTATATTTGTATATTTATTTTTATTAGAGATGTTGAGGATTTAGTGAAAAATCATTCATAAACTGCAGAGCTCCAATAAATCCCATCATTAATACCCTATGTTAATGTAGTAATTAGTGGCAATTCATGTGGTAACATTATTTTAATTTTGCAATGAATTACTGTACATGGTTTACTTTAGGGTTCAATGTTTTTGTTGTACACTCCTATTTTTTTTTATTCTAGCAATATTTATAAAACCTAAAATTTCAAGATTTTGAAATCCTTTCATTCATGGTGCTATGTCACAGTTCTATGTACTAGAAAAGTTTAACTGTGTAAATAAATAATGATGAAGAAAAAAAAAGACTGGAATAGGTATGGGAAAATGTGAGCAATAGTATTTTTGCAAAATGAATGATTTTATATAATAATGGTAAAAATAAATTATATTTTCTGAGCACCTACTGAGTGCAGGACAACACTCAGAGGGTTTATGGTCTATAATTAACCTAGTTTATCTTCACAAGGTAATTCTCAGATAGGTACTTGCAATATGTAGAATTAATCTCAATTAATAGAAAATAATTCTCCTACTTGTGCAGGGAAATACTTATTAGTCATCCTGGTGTTTTCTCTATGTCACACACCTTACATCTGGTCCATCAGTGTATCGTATTGACTCTATGTACAGAATATATTTTGAGAGCATGAAAATTTCTCTACATCTTCTCTGCCATCATCCTAGTTGAAGAATCATCATCTTACTCTTTAAATTTTTGATGAGGTAGTCTAGATTGTTTCCCTCTTTTCTGCCTTTTCCCCCTTGAGCCTAATCTTAATGTAGGAACTTGAGTAATACTAATAAAACAGTAAGTTGACTCATGTCACTTTAAAAAAAAGAAAATCTATAAGATTTCCCATCACACTACAAGTAAAATTTAAAATGTTTATGAAAGCCTCCATATACCAAATGATCCTGCCCCTCCACCTTAATTTCATGAACTTCGCCTTTTTTTATTGTCTTTCATGTTCCCTTTGGAGTGGCCACACTGTCCTCCTCACATTTTCCTATACACATTAGTTCTGATGTTGCCTGAATTTCCTTACTCCCAGATAACTGCATGGGTATTTTCTCATTCTCTTCCTCATAAGAGAATCCCTTACCACCTTATTTAAAATTTCACCTGACCCCTTCCCCATCAGTGCCACATTTGTTTTCCATAGCAGTTATCCCATCTAACATTCTCTATGTTTTTCTTCTGACTTTGTTTCTTCTCTGTTTTCCTCCATAATGAAAGTTCAATGAGCACAGGTTTTTAATTAATTTGATCAATTTGGGATCCCCAGCACCTAGAACAGCATCTCAAAAAATGTACTTGAAAGGAGAAATTTTACAGATGATGAAACTGGGACACAGAGAAATTACGGAACTTGTTCATGATCAGTCAACAGGTGAAAGACCAAGCTCACCCTGGAACTCACACAGTCTGACTTCAGAGTTCACATGCTTCATCACCATTCTAAAATATGACTGTTTCTACAAAAATATATTACTCTTATTAGAGAAAAATAGAATAATTACTTTATTTAAAAACAAAACAAAAATAACAGAGGTCATTGATAGGTATATATTGCTGGCAGGGGTCCCTGATAGGTATATATTCCAGAGCTGCCTAGAGAAAACAGTGTGACTTTGGCAATACCACCTAAATTTTATCAAACATAAAAGTATTTACAAAAAGAAAGAATGCTGTAAAGGAAGGAAAGTTTAACAGGTCGTGCAATTGAGCTGTGGAGAGAATTACTTTAATCAGGTAAAGGTTGTCCTTGTGCTGGAAAGATATTCACAAGCTGTTGTCTAAACAAAGAGAAAAGTATCAAACTTGTATGTAACAGTGTGGATTTTAAATGACTAGGGTTTGTGGGTGGCTCTTTTCCATAAGGTAATCTTGGAACCCAGGTTTCTATGTTTGTTGCTCTAATATCTCCCAAGAAGTTTTTTCTTTTCTGCATGGTTAAGGTTTCACTTAGTACTCTATCCACATTTCAGTAAGAAGGAAAAGTGATATTTGCACATTGTGAAAAGAAATACTTATTTTTGTCAAGTGGAATGTTTTTTAGGAAAAATTTGATTTCATGAATAGAGATAGGTTTGTTCAGGTAATACATTTTTCTGGTGTGATCATAATAAAGGAATTTTCCATTTCATCTAAATTATTAAATTTGACACAAAAGGATGTTTATAACCTTTTATTACTTTCCTTTTAATATTTGTGGATAACTACAGTGTTATCTATTCTTTCATTCCTTATCTGACAATTTTGTGTTTTCTTTACACAGTGATTGCTCTAGGTATCTTTGTTTTCAAGTAGTAGAGATCCAGTTTATCTTTCCCAATATTTTTACTATTTTTATCAAAAATGTTATTTTTATATGTGTCTCAACCCTGCAATGCATCAATGAAGTTTTAATTTAGTCAATTATTTTTAAAACAATTAAATTTTTAAAAATCCAATATTTGATATACTTACCTTCAATTTTGCATTTTTACATTATGTTTTCTTTGAGTAAACCCAAGTTTCCTTCTATTATTATATTATTTCTGACTGGTAAATTTTTGAAGTACAAGTTTGTTTGCTATAAATTATTCCTATTTGTGTGTATTCTTATTTTCCTGAAAAAAATATTTTTTTTATATTTGAAATCTGTTTCATTGGGTATTGAATATTGCAAAAGCAGCTATTAGCTTTCAGTATTTTAAGCTTGTCTTTCCATTTTGCTTTGGCTCGGATCATTTTTTATGACATTTGATATAATTCTCATGATCTTCTTTTATATGTTATATGAACTATCCTCTGACTGCCTTCATAATTTTCTGCTTATCTTTTTTTGGTGAGACCAAAGTGTATAGGGAGTTTTATTTGTAAATTTGATTTGTTATTTGAATTTAACCTTCATGGAGTCCTTTAAAATTCATGAACATGTCTTTCCTGATTTTCTCAAAAGTTTACGTCATTTTTACCTTACATATTTTTTTTTCTTATGCATTCCCTCTATTCTGGCTGTAGTACTCTAACTTTATGTGTAATAAACTGTCTAATATTGTACCACAACTCTCAGATACTTTTTTCGACACGCATTTTTCTTAAATGTTTTTTTCCTGTTTGGTTAATTCTTATTGGCTTACCGTCATGTTCACTGATTCATTCCTCTGCTTTATTGATGATCCTGCTAATGTTTTTTTTTTTTTTTCTTATATCCTGTGTGGTTGTATTTGGTCAAAGACCTATTTCCAATATTTCATTGGATTCTATCTTATAGATTCCATTCCTGTAATGCAATTCCACATGTATCTGTGGGTGTTGTCTATCCTTCCCATTAGATATTTTGACTTAGTAAATGTCAATGCTCTTTATTCATAGACCGCCAGAAACCTCTGTGCTTTAACAATGGTTTTCTCATTGCAGTGAGGAAAAATACATGTCATGGGAAAATGTGCAGTTTTTAAGTAAGAGAATTTTAGAAAGAACCTATTATAGCATGTAGGCTCTAGTTGGGCAATTAGGGAAAGAGTATAAGGAAGCCAAGGTTTGCTCTGCAATTGGATAGTATCAGAAGGCAGATACTATTCCATAACTAAGTATCTCAATATATTTTTTCTATCATTAGACAAACTAAAGTAAGAATAAAACTATTATTGGTAAAGTAATAGCAGTTCCTCATTTAGTAAGAAAGGAAGAGGAATAATTTGGTATTTTGTGGCTTACCCAGTGGACCTTATCTGAAGTTCTCCCTTGCTTGTCCCAGTCTTTCTATGAGCACTTGGTATAGACTTGCAGAGAGATATTGAGAGTGAATGCAAATCCCTGGGTTCTAGAGCTCATTGTTTTCCCAGTTGACACTGTAGCCCACACTTGACTATAACAATTTGTTAACATTTTATGTATTTTCCCTCTCTGCTTGTACAGTGGCTACATCTTTCCCTCACCTCCTCTAAAAGTGAGGTAGTTCATTTGTTCCATCTCCTCTTTGACGGGCTAATCTGTCTTTGATATTTGATTTCTTAGCTATTTCCAGCCTCATCTTTCTGGTGGGTTTGTGAAGAGGTATGATAACTAAGATGATTTGCTTTTAAAAATTGTCAGGCTTGATAAAATTTCTTTGCAGATTTCTACATCCTAATTAGTAGTGGGAGTTCTATATATCTTTTTAAATCTCATTTACTGCTGGGGGTTCATGTACCTACTATCTGGATAATTCCACACTTTCCGGTACAAAATCTATCAGGGTGTCTAATATTGTTCCTTAAAAATGTAATGGAACCTCAGAATCAGTGTTGAAACTTCACATCCACTTACTTTTACAAACTTATTTTCCTCTCTCCTTTTTCATCTTCTACTCTAATAATAACAATTATTATTATTACATAGGGGCAGGGACATTTATGAATTCATGGTTGTTAGAAAGATAATAATATTGTTATCATTACTCTTTCTTTTAATGTCTTCTATATTGATCGCTTAGGCTCAAAACCTGCAAAAATCTACATGTATACATATTTTTAATGATTTTCAAGAGCAGTGGAAACTTATTTTCTAATATTGTACTTCTTACCTGGATTCCTTTTCCACAGATATTCCCACCATAGACAGTATTACACCCTTTACTATTTCATATGACATTTTCTGGAGTCCTGTTAATGTTTTCAGCAAACTATAAAGAAAAGTCTGTTGTTTGATTCCATGTACTAATGTTCTTAAAAACAGGTCAAGTTTAGTTTTGAAACCTGGTATCACTCTTAAGAGATATATGAACTTTAGTAGAGTCCTTAGAGTTGATGTGCATCTGTTTCCTCAAATTTGGTAATAGGTAATAATGGAACAACCTGTTAGAGTTGTTATGAGGCTAAATGACTTAATGTATGTAATGTAGTTATAAAATGTAAAGTAAATCAAAGCTGCACATATGTGTTAACAATTGCTACTAAGTATTCTCATTTTGTGACTCACCATTGATTCAAAATATATTTTCAGAATAACTTATTCCAGATATGATATTATGCCCTGGGGATACAGTTATGTGTACTTACAATACAATACATGCCTTTATGCAAATAACATGATCAGTGTAGTGTTAGAGCTAGATTTTATTCAAATATTCACAATAACAAATATAAAATGACGACATTGTCAAATGATCTATAGGGGATCATTTATGAATTCATGATTGTTGGAAAGTTAATTGAGTTGTGATATGAACAGGAAAAAGTTATTAACTTGAGAATTAAATAAACCCTTATTTCATGCTATCTTAAATAGAAAAAAATCATGGGAGATTGCTAGTCTCACCATTTAGATCCACTTTTAGGGAAACAAAGTGTAAAATTACCTTGACATCTATTTTTTGCTTATATGTTGTATGAACAATTGGATATTTTTAAAGACATAAGTAAATTCATCCTTACTCTTAGTGCTCAACTTTTCCTTTCCCATATAAAGATTACTTTTTGTTAATTTGAAAGAAAAATTAAACCATCAATGCGGGGACCAACTTGTTTGAAAATGTACCTATTTGAAACCCTTATTTGAATAGTAAAAGCCTTAAAAATTACAATGCACACATTTCATTATTATAGGAGATGGATATATAGAAAAAATTTTTAAGTAGTTTTTTCCCTTTATTTCAGAAAAATCATACAGCAGGATAATAGCCAATAAAGTAAATTTTATAATGCTGTGGCTTCAAGAAGCTGAATTTCTTTTTGATACAACATCTTCTCCAAACTATAGTCAGCTTTGTGGCTCTGAAAATTTGTTTTTGCTGTTTTAAGAGGAAATTTGAGTATATATTTAAACCACATTTTGCTATCAATAGCAAAATGCATAATGGATTAGAAACTGAGGTCCAAAAATTTTTTATTGGATCACAAACACACATTTAAGAATTAACTCTTTGATTACTTTGTTCTGGTGGGAATGAATTGGTGGAGTCATAGGACAAACATCTTTGCTGGGAAAACAGTTAATTTCATTGAATGAAGAATAAACTTCTGTTCCACTCTTAAGGTTTCATCAAACAAATGAATCTTGGAATAAAAATAAACAAAACAAAATAATTAAAGCAGAAGTAGGTGGGAGTTGAAGTGATTTAAGATAATTTTTCAGGGATTTTTTCTGATAGTGTAAATTTAGGAATAATGATAAATGGATGGTTGTTCATCCTAGGTAGACAATACAGACAGCAATAGGATGTATAAAAGAACCTAACATCATAGGAACCCCTAATAGCAGTCTAGTTTTTAAGATCTTCCACCATCTGTACAGAGTGCCCAGTTTTAAGTTATTTTTTTATGCTTCACTTTTATTCAATTTTTCACATCATTAATTGAACACTCAATAAATATTACCATATCATCATAATATATTTTAGTAGTTTCAGTATACATCTATCAATTTCTGTGATAGGACAACTGGAAGGTAATAATGGAATAAAAAAATTATGGTGGTGATCCAAACATTGAAAAAGGTCTCTCCAGAGAATGGATCTGAGCATGTGAGTGCACAGGAAGTAAATAAATAGCTTTCTGGAGGCCCTTCAAGTGATTCCAAAAGATGAATTAACTTCATAATGAAAACTGAACTTAGTGTAAACAATGTGAGGTAATTAGCCATCCAATCCTGAGACATGCCCTCTAATTATAATTAGTGAAAATCAAATTGCATAAAGAATAATAATATCAATATTTTTATTAAAGAATATTTAATATGGATCAGTTCTGGCATAGTCATAGGCATAATGTTGATTCAGTTTATCTACATATACAATATGCTGCATTGGAGTGCTGACAGCTTTCTTTGTAAATATTCTAAGATATGTAAACAATATTAACTAAAAACAAGTCATTTATTCCCCTAGTTTCTAGGATCACATAGATTTGGACTAAAACCTAGCATGCTTTTTAAGTTTACTCAATGATAAAAATGCATTTTACTTATAATCAGTTTCTCTCAAACAATTTTTTCATTGCCGTTTTAACATTTTTGTTCCTCAAACCATAGATGATGGGATTCAGCATGGGAATTACAATAGTGTAAAATATAGATACAATCATATCATGGGTCCAAAGTGTAGCTGGAACTTGGCCTCACATACTTGAAGAGGATTATCTCATGATAAACTGACACTCCAGTTAGAACCACACATGGAAAAGACTTTTTGCCTCCCTTTGGCAGAACGTATCCTAAGAATGGCCAACAGAATGAAAGCATAGGCGATCAGGACTATCACTATAGTAATTATCTCAATAGAGCCCCAAAAGTAGGAGAGTAGAAGCCTGTTGGTGAGAGCAAGAAATAGCGAGGAGTGGAGGGATGTCACAAAACACAAATTTAATTTCATTGGATGCACAGAAGGATAGGCTAAAAGTGGCCACAGTGTGTATAGTGGCATGCAAAATGCCACCAACATAGGAAGCAATGATGAGAGGCACATAGACTGATTTGTTCAGAAATAGACAGGTGGGAGTCTCTCAAAAGCAGGGGCGGTTTCTAATAGAGGAGGACAAACCAGTGTGTTAAGACCCTTTGTTGCATGTAACTATGAATCTTGTCATCCAATGAGTCAAGCCAGGGGGTCATCTTGGGCCCTGGGGGGATGGGGTGGGAGTAATAGAATAGATTAAACAGGGAGTATTTAGTAGTCAGTGGAAATGTTCTTCTGACTTTATTATTTCCACCAATTCTATGATGTCTTTTTTTTTTTTTTTAACCTGATATTGGCAATTTAATAAGTAATCCTGAACTTATATTTCCCAGAAGAATGTTAGATGGGGCTTCCTTTTCCTTCAATCAGTATGTCTAATACATAAGGATTTTCTTTAACTGATGGGATCCAGACAAGTATAGTAACACCCCAGCTTGGCTTATATTACAAATTTAAATATTTTACAGAATACTATTTGTAGAAGATTATGTAACCTCAAGACTGATTCAAAATTCCTATGGGGTGAATATATGGATAATAAAATAACTGTAATAAATGATTACTAAAATCTTTCCTTCAACCTGTGCTGTTTATGGGCTAAATGAAACTTTGGATTCTGTTACAGGTGAATCTTTGATTCTGATTTATTTAATGATAGGACTATGCAATAACGATTAAGTTACTTAGTCTAACCTTTATTTATTTCTGTCTTTTTAGTCTCAAGTAATAAGTTTTATGTCTAAGTGCAAAGATTTTTGTTTATATTGTAGTGTTTTAAAATTATTGTTCTCTATGTCTACTTTATGATGTAAATAATAGTTATTTAGTTATTATTTCACTTAATCCACAATCAACAATATCTAAACAAATGTAATACATTAAAACACAATAAATTCTTATTGGTTCCTTGAGGTAGCGGAAATTTTTGACACAGACAGGCAAAGGATGAAGGCCATGTGAAGTGGGAGACAGGGATTGAACTGCTGCAGCTGCAAGCCAAGGAATGCCCAAGATGGTCAGGAAAAAAATCAGAAGCTAGCAAGAGATTGGTCCAGGCCAAAAATACTCATGATCCTCAGGTTGCGGTAGGTTCCCAAACACCACTAGAAAATGAGATTAAGGTGAGAAGATACCTTTACCATAAAATTTGGACTGATAATGGGATCACAAAAAGTTTATTACCCATGAAGTAGAAAGGGCCTGAGAGTTTTAAGTAAAAGTTCTTTGTCTGTTAATTTCAGTGCAGCATTTACTTCATTGACCATCTCCTGGTGCCAGCTGGACAGCCTTGAACAAGATAAGCACTCTCCATGCCCTTCCAGGGCATAGTCTAGTGAGGGAAATGATTACTGCAAATTAATTGTGGTAAGTGTCAGGAAAGGAGTTTTATGAAAGAGTAGGTATAAGGGCTGAAGAAGTGACATTTAAGCTGAAACCTAAAATATATATACATAAGTGCCATTGTCAGAGCTGTTAGATTGTGTGTATAGATGGTTAGGTCATGTATAAAGTAGCAACATGTGAAAATACTCAGGAGGGAAAGAGAATACAACTTTTGAGGAACAGAAAAAGCAGCCTGGCTGAGGCAGAGTGAACAAGTGGTTGAGCTGAGAAAGTTGTCTGGAGAAGAAACCAGGAACCAAATTATATACTGAGAATTATGGAATTTCTTCTTCTATTAGCAGCAGGGCACTATCCCACAGATTAGGCAGGAAAGGAATATACTCAGATTTATCTAATAAAATGGCTACTCTGGCTGCAGGGCAATGGACTTGGTGGGGGAGGCAGAAGAGGGAGGTGGATTATGGATTCATAAAACTAGTTAGTCTGCCACCTTAGGGTGTACAGCAGCAGAGCTGAAGTGAAAAGCATGGATTTGGGAGGTATTTTGGAATTAGAATAGGATTGGAAGGGGAAACTGGAGTAAAAACGCTATTGAGTAAGCATCAAGTGGTGGTCTTCTTGCAGCTGTCACAATGAAAATCCCAAACTGGCACTCAGAGAGAGCAGAGTAACCAGGCTTTATTACGTGTGCAGGCCCAGAGGAAAGTTCGGTTTCCAAATTCTGGGCCCACATGCATAATAAAGCCTGGTTCCTCCACTCTCTCCGAGTGCCGGTTTGGGTTTTTCATCGCAACAGCCACATTTGTTTCCCTGACCAGGAAACCCAATTGAGCAGGCCCATTGTGCCTCTGGCTTGGGACTGAAGAGCTCGGCCAACGGCAATCTCCTAGTGAACGAGGTAGGCACCTCCTGTCATCTTGATGGGACCTCCTTTGGAGGCGGACCCCTGCGGGCCACATCCCCACATCCCAGTTGGACACAAGGGAGATAGACAGACTGAACAACATCAGAAGACTCCAGAAAGGTAAGCACCCGGGTGCCAAGCCCCAGTCAGGCCCGTCTCCAGATGGAAGAGGAGACAGATTACCTCCTAAGGTCTCGCGTGATGAGACTCCAGTATAAGGCAATTCCTGTGGGAGGGATTGTTTAACCTCTGAATGATTGTGTGTGTGAATGTGGACGATAGGGGCTTGCACTTATCGTACCAGTTTGTGGCCCCATGGCCTGTGCCACGGGGTCAGAATGGGCCCCATCCTGTTTCTGCAGCTACATCATCCGGCATATCGGCACACCCAGAAAATTGTCCGGATGCCTTAGCTAAGACTAGCCTAAGTTCCCACGAGGGATGTGGACAGACGGGCATCTGAGTGGCCTTGAAAGAAGCACCCTACCTTTGTCTGTCTTGTGCCACCGACACAGGGTATGGACTCATCACAGTCAAAACCCACCATCTTGAACTGCATGCTTAAGAATTTCAGGAAGAGATTTTCTGGAGATTATGGTATCCAGATGAACCCCGGCACCCTCCGAACTCTATGTGAGTTGGAGTGACCCACTTTTAATGTTGACTGGTCCTTGGAAGGGACCCTAGATGTAGCCAGGTCCATGCGGTGTGGCTAGGGGTAGCCACCCAGATCAGTTCCCCTATATTGACTCCTGGTTAGAAATAGCTCGGACTCTGCCCCCTTGGGTTTGCTTGTGCATTGGAAAGAAGGGACAGAGCAGGGTCTTAGTTGCCCAAGAAATGAGGCACCAGAAACCAGTCATTTATCAGGGGTCCTAGGAAGAAGACCCACCACTGCCCCCACCGCCATATGTGCCAACTGCCCCAGCCCTTCCTCCTGGCTTAAGAGCACTGGCAGGTCTCCCAGAGATGCCTCCTCCTTCAGTCTCCCTTCCTGGCCTGGAGGTATAGGCAAATCATGCGACTACACCACCCCCAGCCCTTGTAGAACCAATGACCCCACCAGAGGGGAGTCCTGCAATCCCATCGGCAAGGAGACTCTAATTAGTGCAGCCTGCATTGCAGATGCCCCTCCATTAGACACAGAGTCCACCCTGGCCTCAGGACAGGAACAGGCTCCTACTTGTGTCCTAGACCTTGAGGATTAGGCATGGGTGGTGGCACCAGAAACTAATCCTACCTGGGACTTTAACACTGAAGAGGGACTGGCTGCGCTTCAACTATATCAGAAAGTGCTCCCCTGAGGGGTCCAAGAAGGGGCTAAACTACCCACGAACATGACACACCCTTCGACCCAGAAGCTCCAGAAAACCAGAAGACGGTGAACACTGCTTTTGTGGCACAAGCGGCAGCAGATATCAAAAAAAAAAAGAAAAGAAAAAAAAAGTCAAAAGTTGGAAAGATTTGCGGGCATGAACATCTCTCAACTGCTAGAGGTCACCAACAAAGTGTTAGTCAATCAGGATGAAGTTGCCGAGTAGGAAGCATCAGGAGAACGCCGTTGGCCAGAGACCAATGCACTTACTGCAAAGAGAGTGGGCACTAGAAAAATGAGTGCCCCCAGAAATCTCAGACACCAAGAGAAAGCACCCCTAAAGGAAAATATCGACCAGAGCCCCAAGACCATCTGATCGGGCTGGCAGGACTCAACCCTGAATAGGGGCGACTGGAGACCAGTAGAACTGACGGCCCTTTTGCCAATCAAGGACCTGCCAACTCGGCAGCCACGAAGAAACTCATGAGTTTCTGTACCTGCCTGAGTGCCTGGTTCCCCTGCTTGGCAGAGACCTCCTAACCAAACTTGGAGCCCAGATTACCTTCAAACCTGAAGGCACAGCAAGCTTAAGCCTCGGAACCAGTCTCCTCATCACCGTGCCCCGAAGCAAAGAATGGAGACTTCACATGGAAGAAAGTTGCTGGAAGGGAACCCAAACCCTCCTCCAACTTTTAACAGGGACTGGGTGGAGAAAGGCTCAGATCTGTAGACAGCGGGTCAAATACCTAAGGTTCAACATTTCACGAGGGCTCCGGACTATAGGACCCTAGCAGAAAAGGGTGATCTGCTCCATCCCCACATCCACC
Organism: Tolypeutes matacus; assembly: GCA_026826555.1. Lineage (NCBI taxonomy): Eukaryota > Metazoa > Chordata > Mammalia > Cingulata > Chlamyphoridae > Tolypeutes > Tolypeutes matacus. Next base: position 532,776 of record JAKSZT010050948.1, on the reverse strand, counting down.
ACGAAAAGACAGCTCTGTTTCTGGGAGCAGCAGGGTTCTGTCGCATCTGGATCCCTGGGTTTGCAGCAATGGCCAGACCCCTTTATGAAACTCTGGTGGGCTGGAAAGGGAATCTCTTGCCTGGGGAGAAGTCCAACAGGGGGCTTTTCAAAACATCAATAAACAACTCAGCCAAGCCCCCGCCTTGGGGCTTCCAAATGTGACTCGAGACTTTAACCTGTTTGTACATGAAAAAACAGGCCTCAAAGTTCAGGGAAAGTTGAGCACATGAATCAAACCCTCAAAGCCACCCTAGCAAAGTTCTGCCAGGAAACTGGTTTGCCCTGAGAAGATTTACTCCCTTTGGCCCTTCTCCAAGTTAGGTACACCCCAGGACCCACAGGCTACTCTCCCTTTGAAATTCTGTTTGGGCGGCCACTCCCAATCATCTGGGCATTCAGAGGAAGTCTCAGGCTTCTGGGGGAGGCCAACCTAGATTCCATTCTTCAGCAGCTTGGAAAAACTTTAGCTGAAATACATAAAACTGTCCTGTCCCAAAACCTCATCCCCTTGGGACACCCGGTGCACCCTCATCAACCAGGGGACCAGGTCTAAGTCAAAGGCTGGAGGAAAGAACCCCTCCAGCCTTCCTGGATAGGCCCATATACCGTAATCCTTGTAACTTAAAGTTCCAGGTACCACCCCCTGGATTCATCATTCCAGGGTCAAGGAGGCCCATCACGATAAGGAACAGAACAGCTGGGCAGCCCAACCCATACCCGACCACCCCCTGAGAGTGCAAATCACCCAAGATCCTCGAACACCAACCCTGCCAAACACCAGCTGAATGGACCCCTGCTCCTGGTGGGACCTCTGTTTATGCGGCCTGATTGCCTTGGTGTTTGGAATTGGACACGGGGTTGTGGCCCCCGTGGACTGAACTGTTGTGAATAAAACCCTAATTGCTATAGCATACTGGTGCATAGTGAGATGTTTCTGTACCTTAGGCTGTTTTTCCTATTCTCTTCAGGGCTAACACCAGTTCCTAGCCCTGCTCCAATTGTTTCATGACTGCCCCTCTCTCAGCAAGGGATAGGTTGAAACAGCTTGCAGGGAAATACTAACCCTCCTCTTCCTTTACCCACCATACCTATATGCCATCAGAATGTTATAAATTATCTGAAGCCTCAGTTTGTGAGGAAAGGGGGTATGTGTCTCTTCCTGGGGGAAGAGTGCTGTTATTTATGTTAATGAGACAGGATTAGTCACTACCAAAGTGAAAGAACTTAGAGATCAAATCCAAAAGAGGAAAAACCACTTAAACGAGTTCTGAGGCCAGAACCTCGGACAGTGGACCTCTTGGCTTCTGCCCCTGGCCAGACCCTTATTCATCTTGCTCATAGTGGCCATCTTTGGCCCATGCCTGATAAAGGCACTCATCAAATTAACTACCCACCAAGATTCTAGCCCTAGGGGGATACAGTACTCTGAGTACAGATGATACCCTATGGGAATTATAAGGGCATCAAAGGGGGGGGGAATGATAAGGAAAAGTCACTGCAGCCCAACCCCTTCCCCTTTTCCTAACAAGAATCTCCCACCTTAGAACTGGAACCTGCACTTCTGGCTCTGTAACCCTGTCTGTTTGATTTTGTAACGTGCAGTTCTGCTTCTGTAACCATGCTTGCTTAGTTGCTTAAGGTAATGGAAAATTCCACCCGCCAACTCCCTAGCCAATGAACGGGAGCCTGCAGACCCCAATAAAAACTCCAAAAACTGGGGCTGGGGGCCCAGAATTTGGAAAACAACCTTTCCTCTGGGCCCGCGCATGTAATAAAACCTGGTTCCTCTGCTCTTTCCGAGTGCCGGTTTGGGTTTTTCATTGTGACAGCCGCAACAGTCTCCAGTTGAGAGATGAGGGCAGGGCAGCCCAGATTCCTTGACTTGTTCATCACTTGTCTCCTTTCTCTAGAGCAGTGCCTGACACATGACTCATCGAATGGCTGGAACTGTCTTATCTCCAAGGAAGCCTACATAGGACTATCCTAAGTGACAGTTTTCCCTGCTATATTTTCCTGCATTATATTTGAAAGACAGAACCAGCCAGGCACAGAGGGAGAGAAGGCCAAGAATCAGGGTTGTATTCAGGCACGTGGGGATGTTCACCTTATGACTGGACTAGACTGGAGGCCCATGAAGGCTTTACTCACATGCCCTAGGCAACAACCTGGAAAAAAAAGGAAGGTATTCACTCACCTCTGTTGAATGCAGCTGAGAAGTCAAAAACAATAGGACAGAGCTGGTACCACTGCATTTGGCAAGGGGGAGATCACTCATGACCTGGACAAGAGCAGTCTCAGAGAGGTGTTGGGGAACAGAAGCCCAATTGAAGTGGACTGAGAAGAAAATGTGAGGTGAAAAAGTAGAGAAGGACCAGAGGTAACTACTTTAAGAAGTTCTACTGTAAACTGCTGTATTAGTCAGGGTTCTCTACAGAAACAGAATCAGCTGGAGACATCTGTAAATAGTATGAGATTTTGTAAAATTCTCTCATGTGACTGTGGGGATGCACAAGTCCAGATTCTGTAGGTAAGCTGCAAACCACGAGCACCAATGAAGGTCCAATGAAGGTGCTTGATGAGTTTCCGGGAGACTTTGTCTAAAGACAAGGTAGAAATTCTCTGAATGTTGAAATCACTTCCCCTTTTGAGGCTTTCAACTGATTGGATAAAATGTCACTAATTTCTGACAGCAATCTCCCTGGTTGATCATAGATGTAATCAGCCATCTATGCAGTAAACTCACTGATGACTAAAGTCCATAAATGTCCTTGTATTATAATTACCCCAGTGCTTTCTTGACCAAACAAATGGGCACATACCTGGCTGAGTTGACACATTAGCCTAACCATCACAACTGGGAAGTTATTCCTTAATAGGTACAGAGTTTCTGTTTTGGGTGATGGAAATGTTTTGATGATGGATTGTGATGATGATAGTACAATGTTGTAAAAGTAATTAATGCCCCTGAACTGTACACTTAAAAAAATGAATGAATGGCAAATTTCATGGTATATGTATATATATTATATATACACAATAATATATATAAATGTTACCATAATAAAAAGAAGAAAGTTGCACTATGAAGAGGAGTAAAAACAGAGGTAGAAGCTAGAGCGAGATATATAGTAAAGGAAAAGCTTTCTTTCTTTTTTTAATTTTTTATTTTGTTTAAAGATGATATGTATTCAGGACAACCTCCAACTCCCAAAGAAGCCCCTGTATTTCAACTGCTCATCCCCTCCCTACCCAAAAACTGTCAAGTGGCCACTGGCTCCACCTCATTGTTATAATTTCTTGCATTAAAGAATCACCATATGTGAGCAAGAGAATACCATCAAGTCCACTTTAGTCCATAGTCCTTCCCCCAATCCAGAGGCGACTGGGATGGTGATGTCCACTCCAACTCCAAGTGAGAGAGGGCTTATATCCCATGGATATGGTGGGTGGGATGATCCTGCCTGCAGATGTAGGCCCTCTCCATTCCCTGGGATGGCCATTTCCCATCGTTGTCTCCTCACCAGGTGACTTGGATGAGTCCATTGAGCTGTAGGGTAGGAGTTGCAGCTCCACCTAGATTTCATGCACACCTGGCACATAGGTAGGCGGGAGGCTCCAGTCTCTGGAAGTATACCTAAGAAACTCCAGCATCATGGGAATCCCAGTGGGTTCCGTGTAATATTTTAGGTAATCTAAGCACCTCTTAAAATATATGTATATATATATATATAAATAACATTTTTGTAAGCAAATACACATATATGCATATATATTTATTTATCATTTTGCAAATGTTTGTATGTATTGTGAGAATTTTGATTTTTACCCATAATAAAAAAATAAATTAAAAAAAAAAATAAATAAATAAATACTAATTAGGCTGATGGCCCCCCCAAAAAAAAAAAAAAAAAAAGATGATATGTATTGAAGCACAGTTTTATGCTGATGGGAATGATACAGTAGAGGGGCGATTTTGATGATTCATGAATGAGGATTTGCTAAACACAACTGAAGTTCTTAAAGCTCAAAAAGCACAGTTTTTGGGAGAGTTGGTTTTTGATAGGCAAAAGGGAAAAGAGGCAGTGTTTCCAAAGTAAGGGCAGGAAGACAGAGTCTTGGTACAGATGCAAGATGGCTGTTCAGGCAATGGAAAGAGGGGAGTGCTCCTGAGTGACTGCTTCCCTTTTCATAAGGAAGTCTAAGGCAAGGTCTTTACCAGGGGGCAGCACTGGGGGAGGGGAATGAAGGAAGTTTGAAGAGAAAGACATGAATCACAGTTAAGAGACCCTAACTGGGACAGGTTTATGAGTGCCAGGCAGGGCTGAGAGCGCATGTGAGATCTATGTCCTGGAACCACAATCAAAAGTACATCTGGGGAGTGTATGTGTCTCAGGTGGTTCAGTGCTTGCTTCATGCATGCAGGATCCTGAATCCAATCCCTGATTCCTCCTAAAAAACTTACAAACAAAAAAGCCAACTCTCATTGGGGAGTGGATGTGGCTCATTGGTTGAGAGCTGCTTCCCATGTGTGAAATTCTGGGTTTGATCACATGTATCTCCTAAAAAAAATAAAGGACATTCAACTTAAAAAAAAATTCCAATATATTTTCACAAAGTGAAAAGACAGTAAATGCTAAAAATTGGGACTACCTGTTAGATCCTCTTTCAATGAGGCTCCCAGGCAGATCAAAGTTCTGAGAAAGTTTGTTAGATTGCCAGCGCAGCAGGGGTCTGAAGTGAGACTTCACCATGCCAGACTGACTTTGGTTTGCATTTAAATAATCTGGGGGGTGGGACACTCAGCAAGAACAGCAGGGGGGAGGGGGGGAAATACTGACTTTTACCCTGTCAGGAGAGGGCCTTCAAGGGTGAGACATATATGTTGGAATGCTCAATAAGATGTTTGAAAATCTTGCAATAGCTTTTGAGGTAAAAGCATACTGTTTTTTCAGGGGCAGAGGGTGAGGGTTTTGACCTTTTGTCACTGAGGCAGGGGAGAGTTGCTGGAGCCAGATGGGGGTTATGGGTGTCATTTTGACAGATGGGACTAACATTTAGCCATTTGGGGCAAGGGAGACTGGCTGGAGCCAGCCTGGGGTCATTGGCAGGTCATTTTGCCAAATGGAGCTAACACTACCTAGTGCCTGAGATGGAGCTGATTTAGATAAACACATATACCGAGCTGAATGAACCAAAGGCTGCCAAGACAATAAATATTGACTAATCTCTCAGAGGATTCCAAGTGAATCACTTTTCCTGAAAATATTAACACTGAGGAAGTAGGAAAAGGATGAAAATATCCATAAAACACAACACTAAAACCAAAAAGCATAAGGTCTTATGAGCAATGAAACAAATAAAGGGACATCAAGATCAAGGGAGAGAACTCACAGAACAAAGAAATGATAAGAGATGCTCAGAAAATCTCTAGATAATTTCCTCCTTTCCTAAAGTCTCAGTTGGAGAAAATGGAGATGAAAGAGCTTGCATTTGTCACAGCCTATCCAATTCTCCAGCCTTACTGGGAAGCACTTATAGAAATAACTTTTGTAATGGAAAAGTCAAAAGAGGATAAAATTACAAAACCAATACTCAGGGAGCTCTTGAGTATGCCACCATTTCTAAGAAGCCATCTAGAAAAAAGTAAAGTTTAAATTAATTTTGTGATTATTGTATCTTGTTTTTAGACCTACCTCCTAATTTTACCTTTGAGTAGATAAATATGTCAACAATAACCACAAAAAAGGTTAAAACACAAGCACATATCCCCACATATTCCAGCCAGCTGCCTAACAAACTATACCAAAATTTAGTGACTTAAAACCCCCACCATTTTTTGATATCTTTGGGTCAGACATTCTGGCAGACCTCAACTGGGCATTTCTTCTGTTCCAGATGGTGATATTCAGTAGACGGCTTCCCTCACATGCCTTGGCAGGGATGGCTAGAAAGCTGGGCCTCGCTGGGCCCTCCCCCTCCTCTCCATGTTGTTTCATTGTTTGATGTTCCCTCTGGCAGGGTAGTGGGACTGATGTCACTCAGAATCCAAGAGTGAGTGTTCCAAGAGGCCTGTCAGAAGCTGCCAGTTTTCTCATGACCTCACCTCAGAAGTCCCAGAGCATCACTTCTCCCTGTATCGCATTGGTCAGACAAGTCCCCAAGACCAGCCCAAATTCTAAGCATGGGGAACTAGACACTACCCTGCAATGGAAAGAGCAAAAAATTGCAGCATTTTTATCTACAACTCCAAGACTCTGAAAAGATTTTATTGGCTACCTCTATCCTTCATTACACCTTTTGTTGTTCTTTATTTTATGTTAACACTGCTCATAAAAACTAAATAAGAAATATTTTTTTTATCAGAACTAAGAAGCCTAAAATTTCACCACTCATAAACAGATTTTGACAAAAGAGGCTTGGCTCCCTCTCTCTAGGGGTAGATATAAACAGAGGATGTAAAAGCCCATTATAGTTATTATGCAGACAGTTCACTTAAAATTCAGTGGGATCCAGGCTTCTAAGCTACAGCCCTTCTGCATCTCAAGGGGCTAACAGTCTATTGGGGGAGAGAAAAATAGAAGCAACAAATCATCAGGTATCTGATTATGTAGTACAAAAGGTTATTTTGAGAAGATGGACTAAAGAGAGGGCAGAATTTCGTGGAGATCATGAAGCCTGACCTGGTATCTTGTTAGTTTATTAAATAGGAAGAGCAGATAGGAGGAAGGCATGGCTCTTATTCAACACTGATGCCTACCACACGCCAGTCACCACCAGTCCAGAAATGAGGTACCACCTCAACCCTTGAGGAACTTTCCTGGGCAAGACAGATGAGTAAAAAATGTGATGAGCATGAACAAGACAACTGAGGTAAGAACCAGGTGCTATTCAAATAGCACCAAGTTCTGGAGGAAAAGAAAGGCTTTAGGAATGTGACATATGTTTTATTTGTAAAAGATAACATTTATTCATAGTTTTTTTTAATGCAGAAGATTAAAGAAGAAATGAAAATAGCCCATAATCTCCCTCACTAGATTACCTCTGTTGATAATTTAAAAAAATAATAATAACAAAAAGTAAAGTAACAGCTTTGTACCTTAGTTCATGAAAGGTAACCACTTCTAAGTTTCTTAGATGGGGAATTTTGAATGAGGGGAAAGTAGACAATTGAAAGGGAAAAAAGTAACGCTAGACATGAGTGTTTGAAAAATTATGGTGTTAAGAAATATCATATAGTGTGAGATTCCATTTATGTAAAATGCCCAGAATAGGCAAATGTATAAAGACAGGAATAGACAAATTTATAGAGTTAGAAGATAGGTTAGTGTTTGGTCAGGGCTGCAGGGTGGAAAGGGTAGGTGAGGAAGGAATGAATGCTAATTAGTATAGGATTATTTTTAGGAGTGACAAAAATATTCTAAAATTAGATTGGGGTGATGGTTACAGAGCCCCGTGGCATTAAATGACACAATGAGAGAAAATATCTGGAAATCACATGTTCAATAAGGATTTAATACCCATGATATATAAATACATACTAAAACTCAACAATAAAAAGGCAAACTACCCAATTAAAAAATGGGCAAATGACTTGAAAAGATAATTGTCCAGAAAAGAAATGCAAATAGCAAAAAAACATGAAAAAGTGTTCAACGTCACTAGAGATTAGGGTAATGCAAATCAAAAATTTAATGAGAAACCATTTCTCACTTATTAGAATGGCCACTATTAAAAAGTCAGGAAACTACAAGTGTTGGATAGGATATGGAGAGAGAAGAATGCTTAGTCACTATTGTTTAGAATTCAAATGGTACAGCCACATGGAGGACCTTAGGTTGTTCCCAGTGACATTGAATATAGATTTGCCATGTGACCAGGCAATACCATTACTAAGTATATACCCAGAAGAATTAAGCAGTGACATGAACAAACATCTGCACACCAATGCTCATAGTGGTGTTATTAACAATTGCCAAAAGATAGAAACAACCTAGGTGTCTATCCACTGTTGAATGGATTAACAAATCGTGGTGTATACACACGATGGGATATTATGCAGTGGTAAGAAGAAATGAAGCTGTGAAGTATATGACAATGTGGATGAACCTGGAGGACATTATGTTGAGTGAAGCAAGCCAGACACAAAAAGACAAATACTGTATGATTGTATGGTTATGAACTAAACATATTGTGTAAAATCATGGAGTTAATTAGAACATAGGTCACCAGAAAATAGAATGGGAGTAGAGAATGGAAAGGAAGATTCATCTGTGCAGAATTGGTAAAAAAGGTGTTTATAAATCTTTGGAAATGAATAGAAATGGTGAAGCACATCACAGTATTTGTAACTTGCAGAGTTACTATAAGGATATGAAAATGGTTGAAAGGGCTTGACTTTTCAACCATAAGTTATGTTTATTACAAGAAGGAAAGCTAAAACATGTAACATGGGATTTTATAACATAGTGAAACTTTAGGTGAAATATGAATATGGGTGCTATTACATATATAAGACTGTTTTTATATAATATAACTACAATTAAACTAGAGAGATGGAAACAGAATAGCAGCTATGTATGGCAAGAAAGGAAGCACAGAGAATTGAGAGGTGATGACTTTTATGTGTGCCTTTGTTTTTGTTTATTTTTGTTATTGTTGGAATAATGAAAATGCTCCAAAATTATTGAAGTGATGAACGCACAATTATGTGCTTGTACAATATACCATTGACTGTACACTTAGGATGGATGTTTGATTTATTAGTATGTATCAATAAAATTGATTTGTTAAAAAAGAAATAAAAAAACACTTGAAAATAGATGTAAGGGTCTGTTTTGGAATCATCAATTATTTTCCATTGGTTTATATGTCTATCTTTATGCCAGTACCATGCTGTTTTTAACACTGTAGCCAGGTAATATTATTTAAATTCCAGAAGTGACAGTCTATCCAACTTCATTCTGCCATTTTAAAATGTTTCTGCCTATTTTAGACACCTTATGCTTCCAAAAAAATTTCATAATTGTGTTTTCCACTTCTTTAATAAAGCTGTTGGAATTTTTATTGGGAATTCATTGAATCTGTATATCCATTTGAGTAGAATTGACATCTTAACAAGATTTATTATACCAATCCATAAGCATGGAATGTTCCTGCATTTATTTAGGTCTTTTAAAATTTCTTTTAGCAATGAATTGTAGTTTTCTGTATACAAGTGCTTTATTTCCTTGGTTAAATATATTCTTAAATATTTGATTCATTTAGTTACTATTGTAAATGGAAATTTTTTTTCTCTGACTTATTCCTCTGATTGCTCCTTACTATTGTATGGAAATGATACCAAATTTTGCGTATCAATCTTGTATCCAGTCACTTGGCTGAACTTGTTTATTAGCTCTCGTAGCTTTGCAGTAGATTTTTTGGGACTTTCGAGGTATAAGATCATATCATTTGTGAACAGCAAAAGTTTTACTTCTTCCTTTGCAATTTGGACAACTTTTTGTCTTTTTCTTACCTGATTACTCTAAACTATATTGCACAACAGTGGTGACAGTGGTCATCCTTGTCTTGTTCCCTATTTCCAGGGGAAAACTTTCAGTCTTCACCATTGAGTACAATGTTAGCTGTGGGTTTTTTATCTATGCCTTTTGTCATATTGATAAAGTTTCCTACAATTCTGAACTTTTGGGATATTTTTTATCGAGAAAGGATGCTGAATGTTGTCAAATATCCTTTCTGCATCAATCAAGATGATCATGTGATTTTTCTTCTTTGACATATTATATGTGGTGTATTATGCCGATAGATTTTCTTATGTTGAACCATGCTTGCATGCGTGGGATAAAACCCAATTGATCATGATGAATAATTATTTTAATGTGTTGTTTCATTCAATTAGTGAGTATTGAATTGAGGATTTTTCCGTCTGTATTCATTAGGGAAATGGGTCTGTAATTTTCTTTTTTCATAATATCTTTATCTGGCTTTGGTAGAGAGCTATGGGCTTCATGGAATGAGTAACAAGTTTGGTAGCATTCCTTCCTGTTCAGTTTTTTTTGGAAGATTTTGAGTAAGATTTTTATTACATCTTCTTTGGATGCTATGTAAAATTCGCCTGTGAAGCCATCTGGCCCTGGATTTTCATTTTGGGGAGTTTTTAGATGACTGTTTCAATCTCTTGTGATTTAATTTAATTGTAATTTGTTGAGATCTATTTCTTCTAGGGTCATTGTAGGTTGTTTTTATGTTCCTAGGAATTTTTACATTTTACCTACATTGTCTAGTTTGTTGACATACAGTTATTCATAGTATGCTCTTATGATCACTTTTATTTCTGTGGGGTCAGTAGTAATGTCCCCATTTTCATTTCTCACTTCATTTATTTGCATTTTCTCTTCTTTTCTTTGTCAGTCTAGCTAAGGGTTTGTCAATTTTGTTAATTGTCTCAAAGAACTAACTTGTTTTTTAAAATTATCTCTATTTTTTAAATTCTCAATTTCATTTATTTCTGTTCTGATTTTCTTTACTTCATTCCTTCTGCTTGCTTTGAGAATAGTTTGCTGTTCTTTTTGTAGTTCCTGCAGCTGTTTTCATAGGTGATTGATTTTAACACTTTCTTCTTTTTTAATGTAGACATTTTGAGGGCTATAAATATTCTTCTCATCACTGCCTTCACTACATCTATAGGTTCTGATATTTTATATTCTCATTTTCATTAATCTTGAGATATTTATTGATTTCTTTCACAATTTCTTCTTTGACCCACTGATTAAGAGTGTGTTTCTTAATCTCCATATATTTGTGAATTTTCCCTGATCTTTCTGTTTTTGATTTCCAGCTTTATTCCATTATTATCAGAAAAAGTGCTTTGTATAATTTCAATCTTTTTAAATTTATTGAGATCTGCCTTTTGACCCAACATATGGTACATCCTGGAAGAATATCCATGAGCACTTGAGAAGAATGTATATTCTGATGTTTCAGGGTATAATGTTCTATATATACATCTATTATGCTTAGTTCATTTACCTTATTATTCAAGCTTTTTATTGTTCCTCCCCCCAGATGTTCTATTCAGTGATGATAGCAATTGTATTGAAGTCTCCAACTACTGTTGTAGAGGCATTAATTTCTCCCTTCTTTTTTATCTATGTTTGCCTCATGTAATTAGAGGCATCCTGTATAGGTGTATATACATTTATGATTGTTATTCTTTCCTGGTGAATTGCCCCTTTTATTAGTATATAATGTCCTTCCTTGTTTCTAATAGCAGTTTTGCTTTTAAAGTCTATTTCTTCCAATATAAGTATAACTACTCCAGCTTTTTTTTCTGCATTCATGGAAAATCTTTTACCAGCCTCTTATTTTCAATCTATTTTTATCCTTGGATCTAAGATGAATGTGTCGGAGACAACATATAGATGTCTCATATTTTCTTATCCATTCTGTCATTCTTTGTCATTTGTTCAGGGGGTTTATTCCAGTCCATTAACCTTCAATTTTATTGCTGTGAAGGCAGTTCCTTATTCATCCATTTTCATCTTTGGGTTATATCAGTCATATATTATTTTCACCAATCTTTTTTGTGCTTTTAGTTACATTTACTGATATAATCTTCATTTTTAGACTTTTTCCCAAGCCTCTCTCTCCTGTCTTTTCTTTTCAGGCTGTTTCACTCCCTTTAATATTCCCTGAAAAACTGGTCTATTGGTTACAAACTCTCAATTTCTGTTTATTTGTGAATATTGAATAATTGTTTTTGTAATATAAACCCTGATGAATGAACTCTCACATATGTTGTTACTACATGACTATCAGAAAGGGTGTTTTCTCAGTACTTTCTTTACTGTGAATGAATCATTGCATAAAAATTAAAGAAATGCATTGGATCTTCACATTCAAAATATACATTGAAATGAATTAAAAATAAATTTGATAAATACTTTTCAAAATTAATATGTGTTTGTGTGAGTGTATATGTGTGTGCATGTGTATGTGATATTGAGCTTTCTCCAAGAGGGCTGTAAACTCTTTGAGATCGGAGTTTGCTTATTCATATTAGTGTTCTTCCCATTCTCTAAGAAATATATCACATGCAAAATATTCAAGTTAATATTGATCACATTTCAGTATGTATATGGATTTACTTTCAGATGCATAAATTTAGACAGACATGCTGTTTTAGTTTCCCATGCTACTCAATACGTACCATGAAATGGGTCCAGTGAAACAATGGGAATTTATTTGCTTATGACTTGAGGCTGGAGAAAATGTCCAAATCAAAGTATGATCAAAGTGATATTTTCTTCCCAAAGACTGGGTTTCTGGGGCTGGCTGCTGGAAATCTTTATCCTTAGATTGTCATATGGCAAGGCACATGGAACCTCTCCTAGCCTTTCTGTTCTCTTCTGGTTTCCATTGAATTTCAGCTTCTTTCTTCCATAGCTTTTTTCCTCTATGTCTGAATTTCATCCTACTTATAAATGACTCCAGTAATTGGATTAATACTCATTTTGATTGAGGTGGGCTAAACCTTAACTGGAGAAATCTCACCAAAATGTTCTACTTATCAAGGTTTCATACCCATAGGAATGGATTAGATTTAAGAACAAGATTTTCTTGAGTTCTTATGGCTTCAAACAACCTCACCACCCAGAACTATCATAATGAGTTAGAGTGGTCATTGGTTACAATTAAGAAAAATAAATTATTATCACTTTACTATAAACTATTATTTAGTTTATATAAGGTTTTTGCTTCAAATCACAATATGTGATTAAAATTGCTTGTCCTGAAAATATTCCATCACCAAAATTGGACTTATTAAACTCTTTATATGTATTCATTTCTTTTTATATCAGAATTTTTCATTCATTCATTCTAAATATATTGCTCAATTTTAAATACTATATGAAGCATCATAGTTTTCACACTTTATTTATATTTATCCTGTTTTAATTCATATGTTTTTTTTTTTTTTTTTTGCAATTGCACTGAGTACGTATTCTCATATGGAAAAATTCAAGTGATTTGCACAGTTTTTCATTTATTATTTAAAAAGTATTATCTAATTGTCCTTTTAAAATTATTATATTCCTTTTCTTTTGCTTATAGGAGCAAAAATGTTCCACACTTTACTTGACCTTCATAAGAATGAGCAATGTATTTTATTTGTACAAAATGATGCTTAAATGTCTGCATCAATTTTTCTCAGTATGCCTTCCTTTAGTGACTGTTATAACTAACATTCTGTTTTCTAACCCATTTCCTGCATCTTCCCTGTAAACCCCCTTCTAGAATGAATTTCATATTTCTTTGTCTCTTCTTCAATCTCACTTTCTGCCTCATTCACCAATTTTGCTTTCTTTCTTTCTTTCATATCATATGATTAACTACTAGTTTTTAAAATTTTCAAGATTTTTCTTTGGAATATGCTGATAAAAAATATTCATTTTAAAACTCATTTGATATATCAGGTTTCCAAGTAATGATGGCTATTTTTCTCAGTCTAAGTTTTGGAAACTTTGGCAATATTTCTCTTAACCATACATATTCTTTGAGTTTATTATTTATTTAGCTACCTTTAATATACCTTGATGTCAACATAAATAAAACAACATGATTAATTTTCTTAACTAATTCTAACTAATGAAGTATTTCAGTATTCCAAATTATTCAATGAAAATTAAATAAATGGAATGAGAGTGATACTTTCATAACAGGTAAACTCAATGTCACTCATTAATATACAAAGATTAGAAGTCCATTTAAAAATGAAGTCAAGAATTTAGTGAATAATTGGATAATGCAATTTAGAATAAGTTAAGACATTTATAGAACAGTTGCCCTTCAAAATATTGAAGACAGTGGGAGGGCATTAAGCAACTGTCAATAAAATAACTAAAGACAACAAATAAAAATCTCACTACCTTCCCTACAATGTGGGACACAATTCCCAGGAATGAGACTTCTTAGCACCAAGGAATTATTAACATGTGCTAATCAGCAATGTGTTTCAGAAAGAACTTGACCAAAAGGAGGAACTACTAAACAAAATAGAGTTTTTATTGCTAAGAGTTTTCAAAGTGAATAGGACTTCATTTCATAAATTACACTTTTGCTAATCTCAACCAGACTTCACAAACTGCCACAGAAAACAAATTCTCAAACAAAAGTGCTCCTGAGGGCCTTAGGACTAACTAGACATCCCAAGCAAACCACATGGCCTTATGAAATGAGCACCCCTTCAGTGAGCTCTATCTGGAAATATATATAAATCTATTTTCAAAATATAAAATAATTTATAAAATTTAACATGTAACATAACTCATTTATAAATTCCCTAATTATGATTCTTCCCCTCTTTCTATCTGAACCTATACTTTTCAATTTACATGTTAATTATAGCTCTCAGAGACTGAAAGGTTTCGGGATTGTTCATATTCCAGTTGAGCCCTGGAACCTAGTGGATAGGCAGTCAACTCCTCCTGTCTAGTCCTTCAGAGCTGCCCTGGATAACTAACAAAATGATGAGCACTAGCCAGCCTGACCCTAAAAAAAGGAGTATCTTTAACTTCAAGCAAAACATTTCTATTCCTCTGTCCCATAATATCTATGTGCTTTCCTGGCCCGAAACAAGTCAGAGTAGACATTGTCTCAAACCCCTAAGATTGAGGGATTAACAAAAATGGGAGGATGAGGAGGGACATAACCACCGGCCAGAGCAGATTATTGTTAATTGAGTAAATTGTAACAGTGATACAAATGATAAATTTTTAATATAAAATAGAGAAGGCACAAGAAAAAAATACATTTCAAGGAGGATACTAGAAATATTAATAAAAAGAAAATTCATATATTAGAGAAAGTTATGATTTTATACTTATTGTGAAGAATGAATTCCTCTTAAAAAGACTAACATTAATAGATTGAGACAAAACACAATATCCAATATATCATTCTTACCCAGTTTTTATTAAATAAAATGATGATTTGCATTGAGATAAAAAGATGCAAAATCCAATATTACAGAATGTTGTTTTTGCTGTTCCATTTGTCTGAATCTAACTTCATCTAGATATTTGTATGACTCTCTGTTTCACTTCTTTCAAGTTACTCACATGTAATCTTGTCCTTAAAGAATTTTCTATAAATTATTTTTTTACACTTTTCCATTGCAATGCTTGGTTTATCACAATAGCCTGAAACCAAACCCACAATATATCTAAGGTATGTCCATATAAATATTTTTAAACAATTTATTGAAGTATGTCATTCATACATGAACTTACATAAACTATAAGTGTTAAGTAAACATTGTGAACTTACAAAACAAACATGCATAACATCATACAGGTCTCTCACACATAAACACCCTCCCCAAACACCTTACATTTTTGTGAAATATTTGTTAACAAATCATGAAAGAGCACCGTCAAAGTATTGCCAGTAACTATACTCCGTATCTTCTGCCCCTATACATTTCTTTTTAGGATTTATTTATTTGTTTCTTTTATCCATTTTATTTCCCCCCCCCATTTTTGCTCTTTCTGTGTCCATTCACTGGGCAACTCTCTGTGTCTGTTTCTTGCCCATTCTTCTCATCATCTCCTCCTATCTTCACTGGGATTCAATCCTCAGAATCTCCGATGTGGGAAAGAGGCATCCTACCGCCTATGCCACCTTAGTTCCTGGTTTTTTGGTTCGTCTTATCTTGGCTTTCCTTTGTGTCACTCTCCTGTTACATCATCATCTTGCTGCATGGCTCGTGGGGCCTGATGGTGCACTCACACACAGGGCCTGGTGTCACTCCCACCCATGGGGCCTGGTGGTGAACCTGTGCACCAGGCCTGGTGGTGCACCCGCAGATGGGGCCTGGTGGCCCATGCACCTTCCATATTTTTCTTTTTGTTTTTAATTTTTACTTGGAGGTCCCGGAGATTGAACCCAGGTCCCCTCATATGGGAGATGGACACCCAATCACCCAAGCCACATCTGTCCCCCTGCTATATCTCTTAAGGTTGACCAAAGATTCCCAGAGTTACAGTCTTTTCCCATACAAGATGGTCATATAATAAATCAGGCTTAGTTTATCACCAGCATTCTAAAACCCAGACCTAGGGAGAAAAACTAGGTCTGGGGACACATGCATGATTTCTAATATAGCGAATGTTTAGTTTACCCTGATTATCACAAAATCAGGTCAGCGAAAAATATTCACATGTCCATATAAAGATTAATAGTTGCTCAGAGTTTGGGGAAAGGGAGGGAGGTATGAATAAGTGAATCCCAGGGGATTTTTAGCAACTGTGGGATTGTTTTCTCCTAGAAAGGGCTCTTTCTGTCTATATTTTAGCTAATTTAGGTTTTTTTGTGTCAGCACTATGATAATGCAACAAAAAAGTAAGTTGCTTGTTGTTTTCTACATACTATCTGGAAGCGGAATTTCACCATCAGAATAGTGATTTTTAACATAATTTTTTTAACTTAATACAAAACCATTTATTGAGTAGTATTAAATTTATCATAATATTCTTTTTAGTAACTATTACATGAAGATTAAAAACTAAAAACAAAAAAAGTTTTTCCTATTATTAACACTGTGCATGAGTGTGGTGCTTTTGCTAATATTGTTGAAACAATATTATCGTGAATATAATGTTAACTGACATCTATAATGTACCTTAGGATTCACTGTGTTGTACAGTTCTTTTTTTTTCTAATTTTATTCTGTAAAATATAAGAAACGGAAAATTTTCTATTTTAATCACTCGTCAACATACAATTTCAATTGTGTAAATACCCACAATGTTGCATTACCATCACCACCATCCATTACCCAAATTTTCTATCACTCCAAACAGAAACTCTATACCATTTATGCATTAACACCCCATTCCTTACACCTGGCTGGGCCCAGGTTATCTGTGTTCTAGTTTCTGACTCTATAAATTTTCATTCATATTGGATTATGAAATATCTGTCCTTTAGTAAATGCCTTTTTTCATGCAACATGATTTCTTCAAGTTATTGCATGCTGTAGCATGTATCAGAACTTCATTACTTTTTAGTGTTAAATAATATTCCATTGTATGAATATATCATATTTTGTTTATCAATACATATGATGATGGACACTTGGGTTGCTTCCATCTTTTGGCAATTGTGAATAATGCCAATATGAACATTCTTGTCCAAATATGTATTTGAGGCCCTGATTTCAATCTTTTAGTGTATATACCTTGAAGTGGGAATGCCAGGTGATATAAAAATTCTATTCTTAAATCTGAAAAGCCACCAAACTCTTTCCCACAGCAGCAGCAGTGGCACCATTCTACATTCCCACCAACAATGAACAAGTATTCCATTGCCCTACATTATCTCCAAGACCTGTGATTTTCTGCTTTTCCTAGTAGATATTCTAGTGGTTATAAAATGCTATTGCATTGTACTTTTTATTTGCATTTCCCTAACAGAAATGGCCTTTTCATGGTCTTATTGGACATTTATATAATTTTTTTGGAGAAAAATCTATTCACATTTTGCCCAGTTTTTAAATTGGCCTCTTTGAACTATGCTGTCGAGTTGCAGGGTTTCTTTATATACTCTGCATAATAAACCATTACCTGATACAGGATTTCCAAGTTTTTCTCCACTTTTGCAACTCTACATTTACTTTCATGATAAATTACTTAGATACAAAAAAAAATTAAATTTTGATGACATTCTTTTTATCTATACATATTTTCTTTTGTTCTTGTGCTTTTCATGTAAATGTTAAGAAGCCATTGCCTAAGAAAAGATACCGAAGGAGTTTCCTTAATTTCCTTCTAGGAATTTGTCTTAGTTTCCTGGCTGCTAAATTGAATACCATAAAATGGGTTGGCTTAAACAATAGGAATTTATTGGCTTACGATTTTGAGCATGGAAGAATTCCAAAATTGAGGTGTTAGTGTATATTTTTCCTTGAAGACTGTTGCCAGTGATCCTCAGATTTCTGTCACACAGCAATGGACAAGATAATGTCATTCTCCTTTTTACTCCAGGTCCCATTGACTTCGAGCTTCTTCTGTGCCTTTTTACTGCATCTGAAATTTATTCTGTTTATAATGACCTCCATTAATTGGATTAAAGCCCAAACTGATTCTGTTGGCCAAACTTAATGATAATAACTAAAATGGGTCCATACCTACAGGAAGGGATTAAGTTAAGAACATGTTTTTAGGGGTAGATTATCCAACCCCAATAGATATACTTTTAGTGGTTCAATCTGGGTACTTGATGCAATTTGAGTTAAATTTTGTATATTATGAAATGTAGGGACAGTTTTCAAAACCATTTGTAGAAGAGCCTCCATTGTCTGCACTTGGCACCCTTTTAAAAAAATCAGTTGGCTAAATACAAGGTATAAAATGTAAAAAAAAAAAACGCACAAAAAATCTAACACTCCCTGAGAACTATTAATGTAAGTGACAGAAGAGTACCTTTGGTTCAATTCAATAAAGCAGAACTAACAATAGTATAGTTTATGAAATAACTGGAGTAAATTCAGTGAGCTCATTGCTTAACCTATTTGTCAATTTCAATCTGCAGGCTGCTGTACTGGAATGTTGGTGGTTGAAATTGAGCCTCCCAAATCTAAGCATTAGGACTTTTGGCAGTAGCATCCAGGACTGGAAACACCAACTGTACTGAGGTCAGCATTCAATTCCTCAGAAGGTCTTTCTGATGTCAGGTGTTTTGTATTACACCACCCCAACTGTGCTAAACACATTTCAGGTGTAAATAAATGTGGCATATTCAGCAAAAAAATATCAATTGTCTTGGAAGAGAGTGGACATCATCCCAAATACCTCTAGATTGAGAAATGAACTAAAATAAGGTGGGACTGTAACCACTGACTGAAGTGGATTTATTGTTATTGTAGTTATCTTGTGTTAAATGAATATTTATATATCGGCCATAGAAATAGGGTTTACTTTTGAACTCCCAAATGAATTCCATTGTTCTATATGTCTACCCTTCTGCAAGGTTTGAATACCTTGGCTATGTAATAAATTTAAAATTGGGAAGTGCTAATGCACAAATACCCTGTTTTTCAAGATTTTATTCTTTAGCAATTGTGGCTTTAATTATCCATTCAAATTGGTTGAGTGGCATTTTCATTTCTGAAAAGACGGCTGCTGGAAATTTGTTTTGGAATTTCTTGAATATGTAAATTACTTTGGATAGATTTGACATCTTAACATGGAATGTTTTCCATTTAATTAGGTCTTCTTTGAGTACTTTCATCATTGTACATTCCTGGCTAAATTTTATCATAGATATTTGATTTTTTTCATTTGCTATTGTATGGATTTTTTCCTTGATTTCTTCTTAAAATTGTTCATTACTTATGTATAGAAATATCACAAATTTTTGTTGATCTTGTACTCTGCTATTTTGCTCAATTAGTTTATTAGCTTCCTGTTCTGTTGTGGATTTTTCAGAATTTTCTATCTATAAGTTCATGCCATCTGCAAACAGGGACAGTATTCCATCTTCCTTTCCAATTTGGATGCCTTTCACTTCATCCACTTGCTTAATTACTCTGGCTTGAAATTTCACTACAATGTTGGCAAATATTGGTGACAGTGGGCATCTATGTCTTGACCCTGATCAGGGGGATCTTTCAGTTTTCACAATTGAATATGATGTAAGCTATGGAATTTTCATTTATGACCTTTAATATATTGAATTAATTTCAAACTACTCTTAGTTTACTGAGTCTTCTTTATATCAGTTAGGGTTGTTGTTTTGCTAAATGACTTTTATCCATCAATTGAGATGATTTTATCATTTTAAAAAATTTTGTTTATTAATATGCTGTGGTATGGTAATATACTTTTCTATGAGGAACCTCCATTGCCCAACTGGGGTAATTACCACTTGATCATGGTGTATAATTCTTTAAAAGTGCATGTGAATTTTTTTCCTAGTATTTTGTTGAGTATTTTGCTGCTCTGCAAATAATGGCTAAAATTTTATTGTGATATCTTTATTGTGATATCTTTATCTGACTTTGGTATTAGATTGGTACTCACCTCATAAAATGAATTAGGATGTATTCCCTCTGACTTGGTGGGAAATTCCCTCAATTTCTTCTTGAGTCAGTGCACATTTTGTAGGTTTCTAATATTTGTCCATTTTATTTAGGTTATTTGATTTTGGGGTACAGCATTTACAGAATCCTCATAATCCTTTTTATTTTTATGGGGTCAATGTTAATGTCCCATCTTTCTTTTCTGATTTTAGTTATTTGTGGACTTTCTTTTTGTCAGTCTAGCTAAAGTTCTCTTGGTTTTATTGAACTTTGCAATGAAGCAGTTTTCAGTTTTGCTGATCCTCTCTATTGAGTTTTTATTCTATATTTCATTTACCCCACTACTATCTTTGTTTCTTCCTATTGCTTGCTTTGGATTTATTTTGCTCCTCTATTTCTAGCACCTCAAGTTGAGAGGTTAGGTCTCATATTTAACATCTTTCTTTTTTGTTGTTGTTGTAAGAGTTCAGAGCTATAAATTTCCTCTCACCACTGCCTTTGTTGCATCATTTTTGTTTTGTTTTTGTTCATTTACCTGAAGATATTTCTTAAATGCCTTTGTAATTTATTCTTTAACCCATTTGTTGTTTAAGAGTGTATTTTTGAATTTTCAGATATTAGTACATTTTTTGATTATCCCTCAGTTTTTTATTTCTAGCACAACCCAAGTTGTCAGATATTAAATTTATTAAGACTTGTTTTGCAACCTATTATATGGTCTGTTTTGGAGAGTGACCGAGGGCAATAGAGAAGAATGAATATTCTGCTCTTATTGGGTCAACTGTCCTACTTATGTCTGTTAATTTTGGTTTATTACAGTATCATTCAGCTCTTCTATTTCTTAAAAAAAATCTTCTTTCTAGATATTCTATAAATTATTTAGTATGGTGACTTGAAATCTCTTACTATTAGCAGAATCATCTATGTCTTCTTTCAAATCTGTCAATATTTGCTTCATTATTGTGGGACTCATTGTTTTGGTGCTGATACATATTTATAATTGCTATGTCTTCTTGTTGAATTGAGTATTTCATCGGTACATATTGTATTCCTTTGTCCTTTTAAACAATTTTGGATTTGAAGTATTTTACCTGATGTTTGTGTAGTTTTCTAGATTTGGTTACAATAATCATGATATATCTTTCCATCATTTCAATGTCAACCTTCCTGTGTCTTTGCATGTAAAGCGAGTCCTTTGTGACAACATATATTAAGGTCACGTTTTTAACCATTGTGCTCATATCTTCATTTTGACTGAATTGTTTAGTACATTTACATTTAAAGTAGCTATTAAAACCATTGGGAAAACAAAACAAAACAAAACAAAAAAAACATTGGGCTTTCTTTTGTCAATTTTGTCATCTGAGTGCTAATTCACCAAGCCAGGACTGAAAGATCTCCTTGATTGTTACCCAGCTTGCTTAATTAATTAATGCATTTTATATTTATTATACTTTTAAAAAGAAGGTTCCATTGAATTTAGATATACAAGGGTTATTGTTAAATATTACATAATAAGACTGGAAGCCCAGTTATAGTAAATAATTTGAGGTATAAAGTAGGTCCAAGGAAGCAGAAGATCTGTCCAAGATGCTTTTTAAGGCAGGAAGGAAAATTGGGATATTAACAGTGAAGATATGTGCGGTGAAGTGAGGGCATTTCTTTTTTATTTTCAGGTCAAGATATATTTGAGGATGTCTGTATATTGAAGGAAAGTTCCAGGCCACTGAAGGTAGATAATATGCTGCCATAACAGTACAAGATACACATACTTTCACATTAAGTATTCACATGAAAAATGATACTTTTTTAATTGGAGGAATATGGTATACTAAAACTTTTACTTGACAATTATTCCTTTATTGGTGAAGTTTAATATATGCTGGTTTATTAGCCATTCATTTTCTCCTTTGCAAATTGCTTGTTCCAGTTTTTGTTTTTATTATACTTATGTCTGTGTGTTTTTATTTCTATTTGTTATTACATTCTTTCAGAAAAAAGAACTACAAGTTTTCCACCAATTTTCACCATTTGTTTCTTTTATATCTCTATAGATGGAAGTGGGGAAGAATTTGAATGTTAAATTTTGTGTGGTCTAATCTATCAGTTGTGTTTCTCCCACTGATTTTCAATTTCACAAAGGTATGCATCATTTGAGTTAACAAATCACTTTTAATACATATTGCCAGTTTGTTTTCACATTTCTCTTTCCCTTATTCTATCTTTTCCTAATGTGGTTAGATTTGTTTCTAAAAGTTTTATTACCCTCTGCCATTATTTGGAAGGATTTTTTTCTCTATGGTTCTACTACCTGACACCTTAATTTTACACAAGCATAATTGAATCCATATATCTTCATGTGGGATGAAATGATAACTTTAGGTTACTGCTTCCTCTATACATTTTTAACAAGTGTATTTGTATATTATTTTATTTCTGGGTTTTTATCAGAATTATTATACAACCTCAATATTATTAAATTTTTGTTATTTTCCATCTTATCTTTCGGAATTTAGATTTAGATATTCCTTCAACTTTTTCTAATGCTGTTCTTTTGAAACAACTATATAGAACCTGTTTCACTCTACTTGTCATTTTTTATTTCATAAATTCACATTTTCTTTCATATTTGGTGTTTGAAAAAATTCATAATATTCACACACCTTCCTGAAAACATATACAGGAACAAAGCAGGTCTAGTTCCTGATCATTGAGTTTGGAGTACAATTATAATTGTGTATATAATATAAAATCCTCAAGGATGAATCATATGGACAGAGGTAAATCAGACAAAGAGCACAGATTGTCATAGTTTGTGGAGGGTATTAGAGAGATTGGGCTCTGGAGGCATTTGCATGTTGGACAAGGAGCAGAATGGGACAGGAGTGTGCCCTTTGGATTTGCCAGAAAAGAGGTCAAAACCCAAAGCCCTAGAATTATAAAGGAAAGAATGTCACACAAGAAAAGTGAGTGAGGGATCTGCTTCATCCATTTTAAGACTTAAAACAATGTGATCAAATAAACATGGAACAGGCACAGGAATAGCATGTAGATCAGGGAGTGATGTGGAGACCAAAACAAGGCAGGTGCAGCAAGAATATCTGCTCCACCTGTGGCTCTGGAGCCTGGAAGAATCTGAGCACTCAGCAATGGCTGCTTGTTCTTTCTCCAACTTTGCTCTTCCATTTGCTTCTCCATTCATTGGACCTTTTTACCTATTATCAGGGTCTGTATTTTTTATTTATTTTTATAAAATGTTATTGAAGTATATTAGTCATAAATGAACATTTGTAAGCAATAGGTGTATAGTAAAAGTTGTGAATTTACAAAACAAGCATACATATCATCATACAGGGCCCCAATATAGCACCCCACTACCACCATCTTTCAGTGTTGTGAAACATTCCTTACAAACTATGAAAGAGTATCATCAAACTATTACTTCTAACTATAACCCATATCTTACATTTAGTGTCTTTTTCCCCAACCCATCCGATTATTAACACTCTGTATTGGTAGTATATATTTGTCATAGTTCATTCTCATATGTTTTGTTAACCCCAATGTTCATAGCAGCATTATTCACCGTTATTCACACTTAATCAGGGTTGCTAATACGGAAATGGTCCAGGTGTCCATCAACCAATGAATGGATAAAAAAAAAAAATGTATATACATACAATGGAACACTATTCAACTGTAAAAAGGAAATGATATAAGGATTCATATGACAACAGGGTTGAACTTAAAGATTATTCTGTTGAGTGAAATAAACCAGACAAAAAAGGACAAATACTGTATGGTCTCACTAATATAAACTAAATACTATGAGTAAAATCATGGAGTTAAATCATAGATTGTTGGTTATTAGGAAATAAAATATGTATTTATTTTTCATCTAGTGTTACCTTTATTCCAGTGGTTTCCAAATTTTGAGCTTCTCACTGAGTAAAAACACACTTCACATTGGAGTCAGTGAGTTCAGAAAACACACACACACACAAAGACACCATGAAACTATTTTCTATGTACCCGTTCTATGTGCAAAACATTCTGATATTTCCTAACATGTTCCACTTATTCTCTTCTATTTAATATTACAAATTCTAGACTTAAACTGTGTATGAGATCTGATCTCAGAATGTGGACAGCATGTCACCAGCATGTCCTCCTCAACTATTTTTATATTTTACTGCTTCTTTTCTTTCTCTCATCTTGGCAATGTCTGTGAAACCACATTCTGTCACTAATGACATAGTATATATGTCATTATACTATATTATAGTATATTATGTACATTATATATACATATAGTATATATAATCTTAAAGCACCAGATTTTACTTTCATTAATTTTCTCTTCTTTTTCTTTTTCTGGTCTTCATGATTTTCTTTCTGCTTATTTTTGGTTTGGTTTGCTCTTCTCTTTCTAGTTTCTTAGGATGAAGCTGAAGTCATTGATTTGAGACATTTCCTCTTTTCTAATATGGTGCATGGCAGTTTGAGATTAGTTATGAATACCAAAAAGAGGATTGTTTATAAACTGGTCTACTCCTCTTGGTATGATGCCTGTTGATTCAGCTGAGATAGCTTTGATTAAATTTTGTTAAGATTAAGGCTTTGATTCAACCATATCAGTAAGGTATAACTCAGAATTGAGTCCCTGCTGCCCACTTAGTGGGCTATATAAATGGACACACATAGAAGAAGATACATGGAAGAAGAGAGAACTTGGTCATGTGACAGAAAGGAGAAAGCTCAAACAATTAAAGCCCAGGGAGAGCTGAGCCATTCACCTGGTAGTTTACAGTTTAAGAGATGAGAGCCCTGAGCAGCTGAGAAGGCCCAGAAAGAAACAAGGCCTCCAGCTTGCAACTGAGATTGGAAGAAGCTGGGCCCATGGAACCTTAAGAGGAAGAGGAAGGCTGAACCATCACAGAGATCAGCAACCATCTTGCTTCAACATATTGCAACTGACTTTGGGTAAGAAATCAACCTGGACTCTTTAGGGCCTTATAACTACAAGCTTTTACTCTGAACAAATACCCTCTATAAAAGCCAACAGATTTCTGGTACTTTGCATCAACACCACTCTGGCTGACTAATACATGATGTTTAATGGTATAAAGTATTCTTTAATTACAGCTTTAGACCAAATATCAGCAAACTACAGTCCTTAGGCTGGCTGCTAGATTTTATAAGTAATAAAACTGGAAAAAAAGCATGTCCATTCATTTATGTATTTTCTATGGCTGCTTTTGCACTACAATGACATAGTTGAGTCATTGAGACAGAGACTATATGACCTAGAAACCTGGAAATAGTAACTATCTGGCCATTTAAGCAAAGTTTGCTAAGCCCCTGCTTTAGAGGAATCCCACAAATTTGATATGTTCAGTTTTCATTATAATTCAGTTCATCATACATTCTAATTTATCTTTTACCATTGGGTTGTTTGGTAGCATGTTGTTTAGTGTTCAGATATTTGAGTATTTTCCTAATGTCTTTGTTATTAATTTCTAATTTATTTCAACTCCATCCAGAGAATATATTTTATATTACTTGAAATCTTTCAAAGTAACTAAGATTTGTTTTATGGTATAAAATACTGTTCTAATTTTTTTGAGTTTTTTCTGTGCATTTGGAAAGAATACACATTCTACTATTATTGGGTGGAGGGTTCTATAAATGTCAATTAGGTCAAGTTGGTACATAATGTGCTCAGTGATAAGAGTTGTGTATTGAAGTCTCCAACTATTATTATAGAGACTTCTATTTCTCTCTGCATTTTGGCAGTTTTTGCCTCATGTAATTAGTGGCAAACTGGTTAGGGGCATATATATTTATTATTGTTATTCCTGCCTGGTGAATTGCCCCTTTTATTAGTATATAATGTCCTTCCTTGTCTCTAATAACAGCTTCGCTTTTAAATCTATTTCTTTCAATATAAGTACAGCTACTCCATCTTATTTGGGGGTACTGCATGCATGGAAAATCTTTCACCAGCCTCTCACTTTCTATTTGTATCCTTGAGTCTAAGATGAGTGTGTTGTAGACAGCATATAGATGGCTTATATTTTTTATCCATTCTCCCAGTCTTTTTCTTTTGATGGGGGGGGGGTATTCCATTCCATTAACATTTGGTGTTATTACTGTAAAGACAGATCTTTCTTCACCCATTTGGATAATTGCATTTTATTTGTCATATATTATTTTTACCCCTCGTTTTTACACTTTTAGCTACTTTTCCTGATATAATCTTCATTTCTAGACTGTTATTCGTGTCTCTTTCTCATGCTTTTTTATTTCAGGCTATAGTACTCCCTTTACTATTTCCTGCAAAGCTGATGTTTTGGCTACACACTTTCTCAGTTTCTGTTTATCTGTGTAAACTCTAAACTTGCTCTTATTTTTGAAAGACAATTTTGCTGGATATAAGATTCTTGGCTGGCAGTTTTTTTTTTTTTTTCCAGTATCTTAAATATATCATACCACTGTCTTCTTGCCTCCATGGTTTCTGATGAGAAATTAGAACTTAATCATACAGGGAATCCCTTGTATGTGATGAATCTTTTTTCTCCTGCTGCTCTCAGGATTCTCTCATTATCTTCGACATTTGACATTCTCATTAGTATGTGTCTATGAGTAGGTCTATCTGGATTTATTTGGATGGGAGTATGTTGTGCTTTTTGGACACAGATATCTATGTCCTTCAATAGGGTTGGGAAATTTTCTACCATTCTCTCCTCAAATATTCTTTCTGCTCCTATTCCCTTCTCTTCTCCTTCTGGGACACCTATGTCTCATATATGCCCATGTCTCTTTTCATTATTCAGTTCCCTGAGACCATGTTCATTTTTTCCAATTTTTTTCTTTATATGTTCCTTTGTATGTCCACTTTCAGAGACCCTGCTTTCAAGCTCACTGATCAAATATGCTGTTATACACTTCCAGTGTATTTTATAATTTCGTTTATTGTGCCTTTCATTCCCATAAGATCTGCTATTTTTCTATGTATGCCTTCAAATTCTTCTTTGTGCTCACCCAGTGTTTTCTTGATGTCCTTAATCTCTTTAGCCATCTCATTGAATTTATTAAGAATATTTGTTTGAATATCTATGATTAGTTGTCTCAACTCCTTTATGTCATCTGGAGGCTTATTTTTGTCCTTTGACTGGGCCATATCTTCACATTTTTTGGTATGGATTGTAATATTTGTTGATGTCTTGGCATCTGATTTACTAGATGTATTTATTTTTAAACTCTTTTATCTATTTAGTTCAGGGCTTTCTATTTGATTGGCTTTGTGCTATAGTCCCGCTTTGATACTTGGTTCAACTTAAATTGTAACTTTATATTGGCCAGTGTTTAGTCAGCCTGAATTTTTTTTCAGCTCTTTTTCATCTGTTTCTTGCCCTTTCTCCCTTGTTGGTTGTAGTATCGGAGCTGAGGTTATGGTTTGTACTCTAATCCCTAGAGCCTAAAGTTGACCACATTGCCCAAGGAATGATGAAAATTCTCCTACTTTTCTCCCCTGCATGGACAAAGCTGCAGCCATTTGCTGTAATCCAAGCCATGCAGACCAAGACCATTTGTAGTTGCCCAGAGAGACTGATGAAGCTCCACACCCCCTCTTTCCCTTCCTGGGGTGGGGATGGAGCTTCATGTATGGGCAGCAAACTAAGCCATGTGAGTCAAAACTGGCTGCAGTTGCCTACAGAGACTGATGAAGCACCAAGGCCCCTCGTCCTCTGCCAGGGGTGGGAATGGAGCCTCTGGTGTGCCCAGCAATCTAGTCCATGTAGGCCAAAAATGACAGCAGTTGCCCAGAGAGGATGAGGAAGCACTGTCCCTCCTTTTCTGTCAGGGGTGGTAATAGAGCCATATATGTGCCCAATAATCTAGTTCATGTGGGTTGAAAGCAGCTGCAGTTGTCCTAAGAGGGTGTGGAAGCATTCTCCCTCACTTCTGCTCTATCAGGGGTGGGGATTGAGGCTACTGACCTCTTTCAGACTTGGACAGGTTCAAACTTTAGCTCTTCTTTGAATTGGACTTTAGCCAGCTGAATTTACCAATCAGTAGTTGAAATCAGTGCCTGACCATCTATTCCTCCCCTGTTTTGGGGAAATGGAACTTCCAACCCCAGCCAAGGAATAGCTCCTAAGACAGCTTGCACCACCAGTGGAGAATGGGCACTGGCTTCTGCAGCATGGAATGTTTTACTCACACCTCTTCACTACAGATGGGAAGTCTCCTCCTTCTTTCAAGGATGAAGGATGCTCTTCTGATCTCCTGGGCCACCAAAACAAGTGATTTAGATATCTCTTGCTGATTACTAACTTCCCTGTAAGATGAGATGACTCCTGGAACTCCTAGCTCTGTCACCATCTTGCCCTTCCTCTTTATGCAGATAAATTTTATACCCTAGAAATATAAGTAACAATATTTTTTAGTTTTCAGGTCAAAGGCAATTCTCTGTTACAAACCTGACATGGTTTCATTAGTCATTGAATTTTTAAGCTTGGAATCATGCCAAGCAATCTACTTAATAAATTGGTCCCAGAGATGACCAAAGTTTGATTGTCAGCAATATTCAATATAAGAAGTGCCATAGCATTATCAAGGTGAAAGGCAAGGGATACTTTGCTATGCATGTGTTCACAGTAGGTCTCTGTTATACTTGTTAGACATAATTTCAAGGGGAATTTTCTATTTGACCAGTACCTGAACAAAATTTTTAGGTTGATATATTTTATCTCAGAGCAAAACAGAAATTCATGCACAAAAAATTTAAAAGTAAGTTATCTCAAAACATTACAAATATTATATCTGGGAAATTTCAGGATCCTTAAATAATTTATATATTTTATTTATGAGGAAACTTGAATTTGACATATTTCTAGGCAGATAATTCCAGAACTAATTTTTCACCCAATTTGGGTCAGGGTAAGTCTTACTACCAAAGTTAAAGTGTTTTAGATTATCTAAAAGACTGTTGGACTATTATTAAAGAACTATGCATATGCATATACATATCATGCAAGCCTTACCTAAGTAATGATAGGATTTGCAGAAATGTCTTTCTTATATTGTTGTACCCTTTGCTGAGTCACCCACTTTACAGCAACAATATATGAGGGCCTGTCATATAATAATGACTTATAGCTAATTTCTATTTTGCAGTCGTACTAAGATTCTTATCAATCTTATTTTGTAAACTTTTTATTATGAATTTCTGTGATCAATATATTTTTTAAATGCAGATGATTTATAAAGTCAACATTCTGAAGTCTTTTATATCTATCACCTGTTATTTCTCCACAGTTTACAAATGTTAAATGCTATGGGAAGTAGGAATAACACAAATGTGCCTGACTTCATCCTTATGGGATTGACAGAATCTGAGGAGATCCAGTAGGTCCTCTTTATGCTGTTTCTCCTGATATACCTGCTGATCATGCTGGGGAATGTAGGAATGATACTGATGATTCACCTGGATCTCCAGCTTCACATCTCCATGTACTTTTTCATCAGTCACCTGTCATTCGTTGACCTCAGTTATTCAATGGTCATCATACCTAAAACCATAGAGAACTTACTGACTTCTAACAAGTATATTTCATTCATGGACTGCTTCACCCAGATGCATTTTTTTGTCTTCTTTTTTGTTACTGATATTTTCCTTCTCTCTGCAATGGCCTATGACCACTACGTGGCTATCTGCAAACCTCTTAATTACCAGGTTGCTATGCCCATGAGGCTCTGCCTCACCCTCATTACTGGTTCCTATTGTTTGGTTTTACTGAATCTTTAGTCAGTATTCTTTACATGAACAGTTTGCATTTCTGCAAATCCAATGTAATCTATCACTTTTTCTGTGACTTAACCCCCATTTTAGCCCTTTCCTGCAGTGACATTCATGACACAGAAATAATGATGTTAATTTTTTCTAGTTTTAATATAATGGTGTCTCTTAATCTCCATATCCTATATATCCATTCTGTATACTATCCTGAAAATTAATTCCACTTCAGGAAAGTGTAAAGCCTTCTCTACTTCTGCTTCCCACCTCCTGGGAGTCACCATATTTTGCGGTACTATAATTTTTACTTAATTAAAACCAAAAAACTCCTACTCCTTGGGAAAGGATCAAATGGCCTCTGTGTTTTATGCTATGGTGATTCCCATGCTAAATCCCCTCATTTGTAGTCTTAGGAACAAAGAGTTAAAAAATGCTCTCATTAGAGTCATGCAGAAGAGATAGGGCTTCAGGCAATTTAAATGTCAATTGTGCTGAACATTTAAATCATCTTTTCTTTCTTTCATATATAGGTATCTACTTTGTCACTTAAATACACAATCATCATTTAATTAGCTTGCATTTCTGTTTAGCCAGATTCCAGGAAAAATAATTTTAAATTCATAGTTATTGTAAAGATTATATTGAATGATGAACAAAAGCATTTGATGTCATACTAATACATTATGGCCACTTCCATTATAATGGTCATGTTATTGCAGAATAATTTGAATGCACAATATATTTTATTATGAATATCTTTACTGAGATTTTACAAATACTCTTACTTAATTTTACTCATAAACCAACAAACAGCTAAAAGGTAAAATGGCTCTAAAATATTTGGTCTTAGAGTCCAGTATAATCTTGTGATAGAATCAAGTTATAGAAAAAGTATTTGTGAACACTTTAGAAATTTGTAAAATAGTTTAAATTATTAAATAAAATAGAAATATCATAATTGTTAATAGTTTTGTTCATGGTCTTCTTGACTAACCTTCCTTATGTATGTGTGTGTACATATTCTATAAATATATACAATTTTTTTCATTTTCTTTTTCTCTTTTGCAGCTTTTGGTTCCATTCATCACTGTAATCATTGGTAATTCCTGTATTATTTAAATTCAAAATGTGACTGTTTTCTTAGTACTTTAGTGAATCAAGCATCTCATTTGGCTATGCTTTAAGACATGTAGGTTTTTAAATTCATGAGGTTAACTATTTGCATAAAACCTCTTTTGTGTCTACCTGCTGATGATTTGATATGAAATCCCTACCATTCTGTGATGTGTCAAAAGCTTCAGAAATTAGGGCTTTTTGTTTAATTTTAGTATTTTAGAAATCATTCCCTTTCTCCTGATTTCTACAAGTTTGTTCTGTTCATGAAAAAGAAATAAATTATTCAGTTAAATTCTTTGCCCTTTTTAAAAATTTTAATGGAGTAAAGCTAAAAATTAATAATGCAAATTTTGTGACCTTCTATAAATGTTATGAGGTAGGTTGCTAAAGTTTTCTTTAACAGATTCATCTATATAATCTGTAAATGCTTTTTTAATTTCTTGTGCTGTTCAATAAAATATTTAAGAAAGTATATTTCTTTCTTTTTCCAACTATTTGATTATTTATTATTTAAACTCTACCAGTATTTGCTTAATATATTATTTTTCACTCAAGTGATTTGTATTCTTTAAATTTATATTAAGATTTCTTTGTAGAATTATATTTGTTAAATTTCTTAAATGATTTTTGAAAGAGTAAAGGATTTCAACTCTGTTTTAGGAAAAACTGTTAATGACTTTTCACTAGTTTATCACTGATCAATAATTTATTTAAATATTAAAATATCTATTATTTGCTTCAAGAGCCTGAATTTATATGAAAAAAAGTTACATTTTCCTTTATAATTCTACATAAATTGCTGTATTATGACATATTTTTGCTCTGAAATCAATGTCTAGAATTTATTTTTACTGCAATTCCTTTGTTTTGTTTACAATTAATGATGTCTTTGATAGTTATTCGTTCTTTATTAGTAAAGTTTTAAAACTAATCTCTCATTTATACATGCATTGTTTTCTCTGCTTATTAAAGCAATATTTGTTTTTATTTTCAGATCTGGGAGCAGATATGGCTCCAGCAGTTGGGCATCTGCTTCCCACATGGGAGGTCCTGGGTTCGGTTCCTGGGACCTCCTAAAGAAGGTGAGCAAGACAGTGAGCTGATGCAAATGGCTGGTACAGTGAGCTGATGCAACGAACTGATTCAACAACATGATGTGAGATGATGTAATGAGGAGACACAATGAGGAATCACTATGAAAGACACAAAAAGCAGGGAGCAGATGTGGCTCAAGTGACCAGGCACCTCCATCCCACATGGGAGGTCCCAGGTTCCATTCCTGGTGCTTCTGAAAAGAAGACAAGCAGACACAGTGAGCACTCAACAAACAGACACAGGGAGCAGACAGAGAAGCAAACAACAAGTGAATGGAGAAATAAATAAATAAATCTTTTTAAATAATCTGTGGCAAAATAACAAACATTTTTCTTTGTTTGCTTTAATGACAATTAAGCATATTTTATACACATTGCATTTTTATAATTTAAAATTTATTAAGAATTTCAAAGGAGGTGGGGAAACTTCCAAGATTAGAATTTTTAAAATTGTTTTTTCTGTTACTATGCATGTGATCTAATATTTCCCCTTTTAATCGCATTCAAATATATATTTCATTGCTGGTAATTATACTCACAATGTTTTTCTATCATCACCACCTCCCATTACCATATTTCCATCATTCTGAATAGGAACCTTGTAGATTTTAAGTCTTAAATTCCCATTCTCTTCCTCTATCACATCCCCTGTTAAACTATAATCTAGGTTATGACTCTATTCATTTGCTTATACTAATAATTTCAAATCACTAAGATCATACAATATTTGTCCTTTTGTGTCTGGCTTATTTCACTCATCATGACATCTTCAAAGTTCATCCATGTTGTCATATTAATCAGGACTCCATTCCCTTTTACTGATGTGTAATATTATATTGTATGCATGTACCACATTTTTGTTATCCATTCACTGGTTCTTGTACACTTGGGTTGCTTCCATCTTTTGGCAATTGTGAGTAATGCTACTATGAATCTTGGTGTGCAAATATCTTTTGAGTCCTGGCTTTCAATACCTTTAGGTATATATGTAGTAGTGGGATGACTGGGTTGTATGGTAGCTCTATAGTTACCTTTCTGAGAAACCACCAAACTGTCTTCCACATCAGTGGCAGCATTTTACATTATATCCAGCAACAAATGAAGCTTCCAATAGCTATGCATCCTCTCCAGAACTTATTATTTTTATTTTTATTTTTAATAGCTGGGGTTCTAGTGGGTGTGAAATGGTATCTCATTTTGATTTTGATTTTCATTTCCCATATGGCAAATTATGTTGAGAATCTTTCAAGACATTTCTGTATACTTGTTTATCTTCGTTGAAGAGATGACTATTCAGGTCTTTTGCCCAGTTTTTACTTGGGGTGTTTGTCTTTTTTGTTAATTTGAAGGATTTCTTCATATATTCTAGATATTAAACCTTTATTAGATAGGTGGTTTCCAAATAATTTCTCCCATGGTGTAGGTGTTTTGGCTGTCATGGTAAAATCCTTTGAGGCACAAAATTTTTTTACCTTTGATGACATCCCATTTGTCTATTTTTTTTCTCTTTTGGTCATTATACTTTGCATGTGAAGTCTAAGAAACCATGGCCTCACACAAAGTCCTAAAGATGCTTTTCTATGTTTTCTAGTAGTTTGATATTTCTGGCTCTTATATGTATGTCTTTTGTCCATTTTTGAGTTGACTTTTATATAACATGTGAAGTAAAGGTCTTCCTATTTTGCAAATGGAAGTCCAGTTTTCACAGCACCAATTGTTGAAGAGACTATTCTTTCCCAATTGAGTGATCTTTCCCCTTTGTCAAAACTCAGTTGGCCATTTAATGTGAAGGTTGATTTCTAGGCTCTCAGTTTGAATCCCCTGGCCTATATGTCTGTCCTTATGTCAGTGCCATCCTGTTTTAATTACTGTGGCTTTGTAATAAGTTTTAGGATAGGGAATTATGAGCCCTCCAACTTCAATATATGTCTGTCCTTATGTAAGTACCATCCTGTTGTAATTACTGTGGCTTTGTAATAAGTTTTAGGATAGGGGATTATGAGCCCTCCAACTTCATTCATCATATTCAGTATGGCTTTAGCTGTGTGAGGTCATTTACGATTCTATATGAATTTGATGATTGTACTTTCCATTTTTTTAAAAAGGTCATTGGAATAATAATATATCTAACCAAGTATGTAAAGGGCTTATATTCAGGAAAGTACAATACATTGTATTCTCTTAATTTCTACTGTGATTGGAATTTATCTTAGTTTCTTCTTCTGATTGTTCATTGCTTTTGTATATAAACACTACTCATTTTTGTGTGTTGCTATTGTACCCTGCCACTTTGCTGTATTCATTTCTTAGTTCTAATGGCTTTGTTGTTGATTTTCAAAATTTTCCATATGTAGGATCATGTCATCTGCAAATAAAGAAAGTTTTATTTCTGCCTTTCCAATTTGGATGCCTTTTATTTCTTTTACTTGTCTCATTATTCTAGCTAGGACTTCCACTAATATGTTGAAGAACAGTCATAACAGTAGGCATCCTTTTCTAGATCCTAATTTAGAGGGGAAGCTTTCAGTCTTTCACCATTAGGAATCATGTTAGCTGTGGGCTTTTCATATATTTTCTTTATTATGCTGAGGACATTCCTTCTATTCCTAGTGTTCTAAGTGTTTTCCCTTGAAAATGTGCTTTATTTCATCAGATGCCTTTTCATTCTCAGTTAAGATGATCATGATTTTTATTTCCTTCCTTTTGTTAATGTGGTATATTACATTAATTAATTTTCTTATGTTGAACAAACCTTACACACCAGGAATAAGTCCCACATGATCATAGTGTATAACTGTTTTAATATATTGGAATAGGTTTGCTAGTATTTTGTTGAGAATTTTTTCATCTATAGTTATGAGATACTAGTACATAGTATTATTTTCTTGTGGTATCTTTGGTATGAAAGTGATGTTGGCATTGGTATGAAAGTGATGTTGACCTCACTTAGTGTGTTAGGGAGTGTTTCCTCCTCCTCAATTTTTTGGAAGAGTTTGAGGAGAATTGGAATTAATTCTTCTTGAAGTGTTTGGAGAATTACCATTAAAGTCATCTAGTCCTGGGCTTTTCATTATTGTGAGGTTCTTGATTACAGATTTATTTCTTTATTAGTAATTGGTTTGTTGAGAAATTCTATTTCTTCTAATTCCATGTAAGTAGTATGTGTGTTTCACAAATGATGATTTGTATTGAAATAAAAAGACACAAATAACTAATATTATAGAACATTGGTTTTGCTATTCCATTTGTCTGACCCAGTTCGCTGCCTTGTGAAATGATACTCTGCAGTAAATGGACTTTTCATTTATTTAATCATCCATACTTCCCCATTCAGATCTGCATGATTAAAGAAAACACAGCGTATATAGTCTAGTAACACATAAGAAAATTTCAATAAGATGGAAATGAAATCCCATATTCATCCTAACATGTTTTCAGTGGAAAATATTTTTTTATTTTGCATGTTTATTGCTCAGTTTATTACTTTTCACTTGATTAACTATTTTTTGTTGTATTAAACCATGTATGTTGCAGCTTAACAATAAAAAATTCCTATGGAAAAAAAAATCCTCCAGAGGTTTGTATGACTCTCTGATTCACATCTTTTCAGTTACACTATTGTGTTCTTATCCTTGAAGAATTTTCTACAAATTATATTTTAAGAGAGTAACCATACTGACTCCATGGACCACCCTTTATTTAGTTTTCCTCCATGTCAGTTATCATCATCTATTTACATGGACTTGGTTGATTATTATTCCCACCCCAAACAGTAGAATGTCACCCTTGCTAGATGGACCTCCTCATGGTTCCTCAAACTACATGGTCCACCACATAAACAGGACCTTTGTACTGGATATCCCCCTATTTGGAACACTTTCTTCTCATGAACATATATGGCTTACTCTTCTGCCTTTAAATCTTTGATCAAATGCCAACTTTTTATTGAAACATTCCTGACCACACAATTTCCTATTGCTTTGTTTTGCCCTTTCAACCAAATCTCTCACCCCCTAGGCTGTGTTAATTTTCATTTTTTAACACTGTTTTTCACATTCTAACTTGGCATATGATTTACTTCTTTATATTTCTCTGTATCTCCTAGATAGAATATGGGGCTAATATGACAAACAACTTTTATGCTTTTCCATATTGTGTACACCACACCTGGACATTGTAGATATTCAACTAAATATTTATTGAGAATATTAAATAAATGATATGGCATAATGGACCAAAAACATTTATTGTCTAAATACTCCAGCACTACACCTCCCACATTTATTAATATGTTAGATAATTTGACATTTGTTTAGCAACATTTGAATCTTTCTTTTCCAACCTCTATGATTCATTTATGAAAATGTATTACAATTAATCCATAAATGTCAAAAACTTTCCAAATTTTAACCTATAGGAAACAGTTTATCTGACAAAAATACAATATATTTTAATTAATATTCAAAACATAAAAAATGTGGAGCTTGTCAATTTGAAAATTAAAAATAAATAAAACAAAAAAATGCCACTTGAAGTTTTTCTTAGTCAAATAGGAAGTAAAATATTTAACTCTAGAATAATTATATAATGGATGGCATTATGAATAGTGCATAGTTCTGCATATAAGATAAATTGACACTCATATGATTAATGGAAATATTAAATAGAAAAATTAATAATATAGTTATCTAAATCTATCATCTTTGACATCAGAAGTCAGTTAAAAACTTCTTTCAGATTTTGAATTCTGCCATGTCAGTATAAGAGGTACAAGAATTCCCCAGCCACCCTAAAGAATGCTAAAATCTGAACAAAATGCATTGAAAACTATTTGCAATGATTAGAAAAATATATGACAGGTCACTTATCCATGAGATAATTGAAATATATGAGAAGAAACTCATGTCTACTTGCCTTTTTGTACTGCTTGCTGACCAGGGAGATACAGAGAACCAGCAGAGCATAAAGGTTTTGACCATATGAAAAGGCAGAGATTGGTGTTTCTACCAGTTGAAGAGGCTGGAACATTAAAGATAGGTTATCAAAAAAAAAAAAAAAGTACCAATATCAGTACTGGGATTCTCTGTAGGTCCTTAGCTGAAAGCTGACCTGTATATGCACAGCTGGAGGATTAACAGGCCAAGAATGACTGCTAGAGGGCTAAGAGAAGACGTACATAAATACCAACAGTTATGACTGGCTGGGAGAAGCTGGATTTATGTCCTAGCCAGTATGACAACACACAAACAAAGATGACACATTAAGAGAAAAGGAAAGTGCCCTGTAATATATATCATACTCTTGGACTTGGGACAAAATGAAATAGAGCTTCCTTTAAAATATATATATATAAATCCTAGGAAGTTCAAAAGGCATTGCAAGGAATTTATTACCAGGCAGAACAAAACTCAATACCCATTAACAAAAGATACCATAATCCAGATGCCCGACAATATTCCATTCACAAAGTACCATATATTATATTAAACATACCAAATATAAAGTAAAAGATGAAGCATATTAATGAATAAAAGGATTAACAGAAAAAGATTTCACGATGTACCCAAAGTTTCAATTAGCAGTCAGGTACTTTAAAACAGTTTTAAACATATGTCTACCAGTTTAAGGAATCAGCAGTCCTAATGAGGAAATATATATGAAATCACAGCAGAAAAAAAGCAGACTGAAGTAATATGAACTACATAGAATTTCTAGAGAGAAAAAGCAAAATATATGATAATGTCAAATTTTCCAAAAGGACTAATCAATAGATTGGTAGCTATTGAAGAGAGTGTCAGTCAACTTGAAACCAGGTCAAAAATGTTTGTCAAACTGAAGAGCTAAGGGAAAAACAACAACAAACACAAGCAAAGCTGTTTAAATAAACAAGAACAGAGAATACATGGGACAAAAAATTGACTAAAAAGTGGTGGGAATTTTATAAATTTTGGAGAAAACATCAATTACAGATCTAGTAAATTGTGACAATGACAAGCAAGATAAATCCAATACATAAACATACCCACACCACCCTCCTCCTCCCACATAGAAGCACATCATAATGAAACTACAGATAATGAAAGATAGAAGGGAATACTTCAGAGCAGCCAGAGTGGGACAGGGAGCACATAGAATATGGCAGATGGGGGGCGGAGCGGGGAGGGGAGGATATTTGGGGGAATGTGGAGCAAGGAACATAACCATTATCTCTGAATTACCATAAAAAGCAATGAGAGTAGAGAAAGAAGAAATTACAATGTGTGAAAGGCAAAAAGAATAATAATTCTATATTTAGTGAAAATTTTTGTGAACTCAAGCGTGATAATGGAGATATTTAAAGTAAATGAAAGCTCAGAATATTTGTTGTAAAAAGTCCTACCTAGAAGAAAAGCTAAAGGAGTTACTCAGTATGAAGAAAACAATATAAAAGGAAAAACTGAATCTACAAAAAGAAATGAAAAGTGCAAGTCATGGGAAATATGTGAAATTTCTGTAAAAGTCAACCATATACAACCAAAATAATAGCATTGTATTTTCAGGTTGTAATATATATAAAATAAAAAATATTTGAAAATAATATTTGAAGTCACTTAGAGTGACTTCAATGTAATTAGAAATTTATATAAAGTTTAGCATTTTATATGAAAATGTAAAATATTATTTTATTTCATTTTTTATTAGAGAATATGTAGTTTTACAGAAAAAAAACATGCAAAATGTATAGACACCTCCCAAACCCCTCACAAAGTTGTACTTATTATTAACACTGTGTATGAGTGTGGTGCTTTTGTTAAAATTGTTCAAACAATATTATCATGAATATAATTTTAACTGGCATCCATAGCATACTTTAGGATTCACTGTGTTTTACAGTTCTCTTTTTTTATAAGTTTTATTCTGTAAACATATGCAACCAAAATTTTTCTATTTTAATCCTTTGTCAATATGCAATTCAATTGTGTTAATATCCACAATGTTGCATTACCAACATCACCAACCATTACTCAAATTTTCTATCATCCCAAACAGAAATTCTTCCCTACTTAAGAATTAAATCCCCATTCCCTACCCTGACTGGGCCCTTGTAACCTATATTCTAGTTTCTGACTCTATAAACTTTCATATTCTAATTATTTCATATCAGATCTTGAAGTATTTGTCCTTTTGGGCCTGGCTTTTTTCATGCAACATGATGTCTTTAAGTTATTGCATGTTGTAGCATGTACCAGAACTTCATTTCTTTTCAGCGTTGAATAATATTCTATTGTAGGAATATATCACATTTTGTTTATACACACATCTGATGATGGACACTTGGGTTGCTTCCATATTTTGGCAACTGTGAATAACGCCACTATGAACATTCTTGTCCAAATATTTGTCTGAGTCCCTGATTTCAATTCTTTAGTGTATATACCTAGAAGTGGGAACCAGTTGGTATCATATTTCTGTTGTTAAATCTAAGGAGCCACCAAGTGGTTTTCCACAGCAGAAGCACCAGCACCATTTTACATCTCTACCAAGAATGAGCAAGTGTTCCCATTGTTCTAAATCACTCTAACACTTGTGATTTTGTTTTTTTTCATAGCAGACATTCTACTTGGCATAAAATACTAACTCATTTTAATTTTAATTTCCATTTCCCTGATGTCAGTGATTTTGTGCATCTTTTCATGGGCTTATTGGTCATTTGCTTATTATCTTCTTTGAAGAAAAGTCTATTCATGTTTTGCCCTTTGTTTAATTGGATTGTTTGTCTTTATGTTGTCAGTCTTGTTATCTTGTTGCAAGACTTTTTATATGTCTGGATAGTAAACCATTGTCTGATTAATGATTTCCAAATATTTTCTTCCCTTGTCCATCTTTTCTTTAACTTCCATGGTAAATTACTTTGAAACAAAAAGTTTGTATTTTGATGACATTCTATCAATCTATATACTTTTTATCTTTGGTCTTTTGCTTTTGTTGTAATTGCTAAGGAACCATTGCCTAATAAAAGATCTTAAAGAGGTTTCCATATGTTTCCTTCTCTGAGTTTGTCTTAGTTTCCTGGCTCCTAAATCAAATACATTAAAATGGGTTGGCTTAAACAACAGTTTTGGGGATAACAGAACTCCAAAATTTAGGTATTAGCAAGTGATTCATTCTCCCTGAAGATTGTGATGATCATTGAGCCTTTGATTTTCTGTCACTTGGCTGTGTACATAATGATGCCATTTTCTGTTCTACTCCAGGTCTCATTGGCTTCCAGCTTCTTCTGTGGCTTTCTTTCTGCATCTGAAACTCGTTATGCTTATAAAGGACTCCAGTAATTGGATTAAAGCCTAAATTGATTCAGTTGGCCACACCTTAACTAAAAATAACATGTTTAAAATGTCCTATTTAAAATGGAATCACACCCACAGGAATGGATTAAGGTTGAGAACATGTTTTAGGGGTAAATTATTCAATCTCTAATAGATATTATACTTTTAGTGTTTCTGCTTAGGTACTTGATCCAATTTGAGTTTTTTGTATATTATAAGAGGTAGGGACAATTTCCATTCTTTTGAATATAGCTATCTGCTTTTCTCAACACCATTTGTTGAAGAGATTATTCTTTCTCATTTGTGTGAATTTGGCACCTTATTCAAAAATCAATTGACCAAATACAAGGTATAAAATGCAAAAGAATACATGCAAAAATTATAACTCTTCCAGAGATCTATTAACAGAAGGTACAAAAAGGTACCTTTGCTGCACTTCAATGAAGCAGAACTACCAATAGTATAGTAATTCAAATGACTGAAATTAATCCAGGTGGCTCAGTGCTTAATCTAATGTCAAATGTAATCCACAGGCTGTGGCACTGATATGTTGGTGGTTGAGACTGAGCAAATCAATTATAAGTACCAGAATGATTGGCAGTAGCACCAAGATTTGGAAATACAACTATACTGTATTCAATGTTCAGTTCCTCAGAAAGTCTTGCTGCTGTCAGGTGTTAGGTACTATACCCTTTCCTAACTCATTAAACACATTTCAGATGTAAATAAACTGGGAATTTGGCAAAAAAAAAATCTGATAGGCCATGAAGCAGTCAGAGTGAACATCATCCCCAATCTTCAAATTAGAAGAATGAAATAAAATAAAGTGGGAGTATAACAAATGAGTAAATGGATTTATTGTTATTGTAGTTATTACCTGTGTTAAATGAGTAACTTGTAACATTCATATAAAAAATAAAAACTATCAATTGGCCATAGAAATAGGGTTTATTTTTGAACTCCCAATCTCAATCCATTGTCCTATATATCTGCCCTTGTGAGGGTATCATGATTGTTTGATTACTATGGCTTTATAATAAGCTTAAAATTCTAAAGTATTAATTTACCAATAGCATTCTTATCCAAGATTTTTTTTTACAAATTGTACCTTTAATTTTCCATACTAAATTGTTGATTGGTTTTTCCATTTTTGAAAAGATGGTTCCTTGAAATTTGGGAATTTTAAATCTGTAAAATGTTTTCTATAGATTTGATATCTTAAAGCCTCGAATCAATGAACATGGAATGTCCTTAGTTTACTTAGGTCTTCTTTGGGTACTTTCATCAATGTTTTGTAGATTTCTGTTTAAAAGATTTTACATCCCTGGTTAAAATTAATCCTAGACATTTGATTTTTTTCATTTGCTATTAGAAATTGATTTTTTAATTGATTTCACCTTAAAATTATTCATTACTCATGTATAGAAACATCACAGATTTTTTTGTTGAACTTGTACTCTGCCAGTTTGCTGAATTATTTTTGAGCTTTTCATTTTGTTGTGGATATTTTAGAATTTTTAAAATACAGGTTCATTCCATCTGTAAACAGGATTTTAACTTGTTCCTTTCCTATTTGGATGTTTTTCTGGCTTGAACTTCCTCTACAATATTGAATAACATTGGTGACAGTGAGCATCCATATCTTGACCCTGATCAGTGGGGAAATTTTCAATTTTCACCATTGAATATGATGTTAGCTGTGGGATTGCTGCTTTTGAAATTTAACATATTGAGTGAATTTCACACTATTATTAACACTTTCTTTCATTAGTGTGGTACATTCATTGCAATTGATGAACACATTTTGGAGCATTGCCACTAAGCATGGATTATAGTTTATATTGTAGTTTGCACTCTCTCCCACTCAATTCTGTAGGTTATGGCAAGTGGCCTGTATCTGTCATTGCAGGTCGGGTCAATTCCAAGTCCTGAAAATGTCCCCATATTGCACCTCTATTTCCCTATCCCTGACTATAGCACCTCTAGTGGCCACTGTCTCCACATCAATGATATAATTTCTTCTATTACTATAATCACAATGTCTATAGTAGAATACCAGTAAGTCTACCCTAGTCCATATTTTATTCCCCAATCCTGAGGATTCTGGGATGGTGATGCCCACTCCAGCACTAATTGAGAGGGGCTTTGATCTCATATGGCTGATGGATGGGACTTTCTTGCTTGCAGTTGTAGACTCTCTCAGTTCTTTGGTATTGTGGTTGTCCATCCTCACCTCCTTGTTAGTTGTCCTGAATGAGTCCAATGAACTGGAGAGTAGGTGTAGCAGTTCCACTGAGGCTCAGGGCCCAGCTGGCACATGGTCAGCCCAGAGAGTAAAGATTCTTGGATGTACACCTACCACCTCCAGCACCAACTAAAGGTTCAAATGGAAGGGACAGCATAGCCATGTGTAGAGAAGTCACAACTGAGTCCAACTCTGTCACACTCTGGAGCACACACTCCAAAGTAGGGCCCACTGGCAAGGCAACAAACTCTGGAGCTCTCTGCCATGACTGTAGAACCTGGGTCTGTCCAGAGTCCTTAGAAGCCCCATTATTTGTGGTAGTACCTATCTTGGCTGTCGACAAGATCCTGCTGAGACGTGCATAAGTGTCACCTCTCTGATGACCTCTGATGCACTTTTAGTCTCTCAGCCATATACACTCATTTGTCTTTACCTTTTCCCCCTTTTCTTCAAGGTCTTTCTCCAGTTGTATCATCAGCCACTGCTCGGGAGAAATCACTTGGTGCCAGGGAAACTCATCACTGGGAGTCATATCTCTCACTTGGGGAAAGGTAATGCATTTATATGCTGAGTTTGGTTTAGAGAAAGGCCACATTTGAGCAACAAGGAGGGTCTTAGGAGGCAACTCCTACGTGCTATACAACACTGGGCTAAGTTGCAAATTCAAGAGCAAAAGTCTCATAAGAATAGTCATTAACATCATGTGCCCATTACTTGACCATCTTTCTTCACCAGTCATTGGCCCTGTACTTGGGGGATTGCTGCTGTTCCATCAGATAATGTGACAGAGCTCCCCAGGATGGGAACCCAATAGTCTTTTGGGTGTTGTGTGACTCCACTCACTGTGACAATGCCTCATGAACATTTGAACATTTTTATATACCTTATATGTATTCCCAGGTGAACCTCCTCCCATGCATCCCCAATCACTGGCACCCTACCCTATTACCCTATTAATCCTCCCCTTTCATAGCAGTAACCCTTCTGTGACCCAAAACTTCTTCAAAAAGTAAGCCAAGAATATTGCCAATTTTGATCAACAAGAAAATGAAACAATAATGATAGGTTCAAACACAAGAAATAAAATACATAATAATTTGGAGAAACTAAAACTAAAATAAAGTAAAAAATGGGGTATTTAAAAAACTGAAAATTATTTTTAAAAATTTAAAAAATAAATTAAAATAAATTTTTGATGTTTTGCCTTTCATCACTGTAATATCAGTTGTCCTGTATGTACAGTGGCATCCTCTCCCATCCTCTCCCCAGTGTCCCACCCTTTTATTTTTATATTGTCTTCAAAGAAGTTTTAGGTCACAGTAAAGCTACATACAGAATTTAGGGGACTTCCATATACCCAACATCTTCCCCCTTTTCCCCCTTCCTTACTGATAATCTTTTTACATGTGCATGAAACATTTTTTACAACTGATGTATAAATATTGAAACATAGCTATCAACCATGGTTCATGGTTTACATTATGGTTTACATTTTAGACCATATACTTTTATAATTTTGTGATGAAATTTAACATGACCCATATTCATCATTGCAAGATCATGCAGAACACTTCCATTACCCCCTAAATACTCACTCTTCAATCTGTTCTATTCCTCCCTCCCCCTCCCCTCAGGATCCACAGCAGTCACCAGTCTTCACTCCTTGAAGGACAAGATTCAGAGATACTTGCAACAATGCTGAGTGTTGAACACATTAGTATGTCCTCCCCTATTAAGAACTGTCCATGCTCTCGAGAGACACCCTCCCCTCTGTCTGAGAACATATCAGGCCTCCCCAGCATGGGAATCCAACTCCTTCCCACTCATTATATGGGTCTCCACCACTCATTATATG
This sequence comes from Tolypeutes matacus, assembly GCA_026826555.1. NCBI lineage: Eukaryota > Metazoa > Chordata > Mammalia > Cingulata > Chlamyphoridae > Tolypeutes > Tolypeutes matacus. The sequence continues at coordinate 488,237 of JAKSZT010050948.1, read as the reverse complement.
GGTCTCCACCACTGATACAGCACACTATGACAAAATGATCACTAACACATTCTCTAGAGGACTGTCACATGTGAACCCTGATGCAAGTGCCCCACCCCCATTCAACACCCTAAACCAGTAAGCCTTCCTTGTCTTATTGCCTTAAGAGTTTTCTCAACATTGTAGTTTCACCCACGTGCCCACTAATCCTCAGTGTTCACCAGCTCCCTCCTTCAACTCTATCCCCAGTTCCATGGACCATCCAAACCATCCTCTTGTTGAAGAGGCCATTGTCTCCCAGTTTAGTGGGCTTGGTAGTCTTATCAAATATCAGATGCCTGTATATGTGAGGATCTATATCAGAACATTCAATTCGGTTCCATTGGTCAGTATATCTATCTTTGTGCTAATACCATGCAGTTTTGAATACTGTAGTTTTGTAGTATGTTTTAAAGTCTGGTAGGATGATTCCTCCAATTTCATTTTTCTTTTTCAATATGTCTTTGGCTATTCAGAGCCTCTTGCCCTTGCAAATAAATTTCATAGTTAGTTTTTCCAATACAGTAGAAAATGCTGTGTTGACTTTTATTGAGATTGTACTAAATCTGCATATTAGTTTGGGTAATATAGACATCTTAATGATATTTAGTCTTCCTATCCATGAACAAGGAATATTCTTCCATTTAAGTCTTCTTTAATTTCCTATAACAGTGCTGTGTAGTTTTCTGTGCATAAGTCATTTACATCTTTAGTTATAATTATTCTTAGGTATTTGATTTTTTTAGTTACTATTGTAAATCTTATTTTTTTCTTGATTTCCTCTTCATGAGTCCCAGGGGTATTTGTTTACATATATAAACATTTATTGTTTACTTTAGCAATTTGAATCGACCTCTTCTAAGAATTTTCATTTGTTAATTTGATATTACCTTCTAGTTGTATGAAAATACACCCTGGACAAACAGATAGGCACAAATAGAGCTAGACATAGCAACAGAAACATAAAACTCACTAATTTGACTCATAATTCTCGCTCTATGGTTGTCTCCAGGTTTCCCATCATTCCACATCTCTGGTTTTTACCATTTGTAAGATCTTTTCTGGGATCAGTGTTGCCTTTAATATGTAAACTAATTCTTGGAAACACACACATATGTGTGTGTGTGTGTATATATATATATATACACACGGGGAAAAAGTTATCTGGGAGACAGGTAAGCAAGATGGCGTCGATTTAGGAGAGCACTCACTGACTTGCTTTCTGAGGATGGCTGACTGGGGACAGGGTCCTGCCCGAGGGGTCTGTGCTGGGGGTACACGGAGCAAGAATCTTGGGGACATCGATCTGGAGGGAGCCGGGGGTGAGGTGGATTGCTTGGAAGGATTCATGAGTCCTTTTTTACCTGCCTGTAGTGATTGACACAGACAGTGAGCCCCACCCTCAGGGGAAAAGGCTGGTTTGAGGCACAACTCCCACCATCAAACTGGTGAGAGGGAGCATTCTCCGAGAGTGGGAGGGTTCTGGTGGAGGGTTGAGAGGGGTTTCCTTTCTGTGGACTTGGCTGCCTGGAACCCCTTGCAGCTTTGGGGAACAAAATAGCTGGCTTGAAGCAACACCAGGCTGAGGGGAGTGGCAAATCTGCTGAGGAAGGTTGATTTACCTAGCTTCCCAGGTATATGCCCCAACTCCCACGGGCAACCTGCTGAGAGGGAGCATGCTCCAAGAGTGGGAGAGTTCTGACAGAGGGTGGAGATGGGTTTCCTTTCTGTGGATTTGGCTGCCTGGATGCCCTCATAGCTTTGGGGAGCAGATAAGCTGCCTTGAAGCAGTGCCTGGCTGAGGGGAGGGGCAAATCTGCTGAGGAAGCCTGATTTACCCAAAATCTCAGTCACACTGAGGCTTGGCTCCAGAGGAGACAGAGTCAGCCAATTTTATCATTCTGCATAGACAAGCATCAGAGCTTTAGCTCTGTTGGGGAGGCCAGGAACTGGGAAGTGCTTGATTAGTTTCAACGAGTCTATTTAGGGTCCCCTCAGTGAAGGGGGTGGTCTAGAAGAGGACTTCTTTTGGGTCCCATATTCCACCAAAAAAAAAAGAAGGTAGTCACTTTAAAAAAGAAAAAAATTTTAACTTAGTTTCTGCTTCAATTCCATTGAAATGCAAAAGATTTTATTTTATTTTTTTATTTTGAGTAGATACCATTTATCTACTTTTCCACTTATTGCTTGTGATTTGGCTGTAAAGTTTATGAAGTGATTTCCTACAACAAGAACTCCTAGATGCATCCATACATTATATTCTAGGAGCTTTATGGTCTTGGCTCATATATTTAGGTCTGTGATCCATATTGAGTTATTTTTTGTATAGGGTGTGAGATGGTGATCTTGCATTTTTTGGGATATGGATATCCAATTCTCCCTACACAATTTTTGACACAGCTATTCTGTTCCTGTTGAGTGGGCTTGGTGGCCTTGTCGTATATCAGTTAACCATATATACATGGGTCTATATCAGAATTCTTAATCCAGTTCTATTGGTCAGCATGTCTATCCTTGCACCAAAAATATGCTGTTTTGAAAACTGTGCTTTATAGTATGTTTTAAAGTCAGGTAGCATGTATCCTCCCATTTCATTTTCCTTTTTCAATATGTTTTTGACAATTCAGGACTCCTTGCCCTTCCAAATAACTTTCATAATTTGCTTTTCCAGTTCAGTAAAAAAATGCTCTTGTAGTTTTTATTGGGTTGCATTAAATCTGTAAATCAATTTGGGTAGGACAGACATCTTATGATATCTTAATGATATTTAGTCTTCCAATCCATGAACATGGAATGTTCTTCTATTTTTAGTTCTTTTTTGATTTTCATTAACAATGCTGTTGTTTTATGTCTTTAAGTTTTTTATATCCTTAGTTAAGATATATGATTCTTTTCATTGCTATTGTAAAATTAGCATTTTTTTCCATGATTTCCTCCCTATATTGCTCATTATTAGTGTACAGAAATGTTACTGATTTTTGTGTGTGGATCTTATATCCTGCCTCTTTTCTGAACTTTCTTATCAGCTCTAGAAGCTTTGTTGTAGATTTTTTGGGATCTTTATGCATAGGATCATGTCATCTGCAAATAGTAAAATTTTTACTTCTTCCTTTCCAATTTGGATTCCTTTTATTTCTTTTTCTTGCCTACATACTCAAGCAAGTACTTCTAGTACAATATTAAATAAGAGTGCTGACATTAGGCATCATTGTCTTCTTTCAGATCTTAGAGGGAAAGCCTTTAGCATTTCACCATTGTGTACAATGTTAGCTGTGGGGTTTTCATGTATACACTTTTTCATGCGGATGAAGTTTCCTTCTATTCTTATCTCTCAAAGAGTTTTTGTCAAGAAAAGGTGCTGTATCTTAAAAAATGTTTTTTCTACATCAATATAGGTGGTCATGTGATTTTTTTTCTTTTGATCAGTAAATGTGTGGCATTACATTGATTGATTTTCTTATGTTCAACCATACTTGCATTCCTTAGATGAAATCCATTGTTTAATACAATTAGCAAATATTTTTGTGAGGGATGTTAGCATTTAATTTCATTAGACAGATTTTATTAGACAGCTCAATGAACTCATCTAAGTCACCTGGCGAGGATATGATGATGGACAATGGCCATCCCAAGGAATGGAGAAAGTCTGCAGCTGCAGGCAGGATAATCCCATCCATCTTATCCATGGGATATAAGCTCCCTCTTACTTAGAGTTTAAGTGGACATCACCATCCCAGTCTCCTCAGGACTGGGGGAAGAGCTATGGACTAGAGTGGACTTATTGGTATTCTGTTGTAGACATATTGTGATTCAAGCAGTGGAAGAAATTACAACAGTGAGGTGGAGCCAGTGGCCACTGGACACTTTGGGGCAGGGAAGGGAAAAGCAGTTGTAATACAGGGGCTTTTTCAGGACTTGGGAATTATCCTGAGTCACATTAAAATGACAGATATAGGCCATTTTACATCAGCATATAACATCCAGAACTGTGTGGGAGAAAGTGTGGTCTACAATGTGAACTATGGTCCATGCTTAGTGGCAAAGCCCGAGGATGTGTATATCCATTGTAGGCGATGTGCCACACTAATGAAAGATATTTATGTGGGAGGTTGTGGGAGGTGTGGGTGATGGGGAACATGGGAATCCCTGTAATTTTTGCGTAACGTTTATGTAACCTAAGCATCTTTTTAAAAAAAAAACAAAACAAAACAAAAAAAAACTGTTACAGCATTTTCCTACCACTTCAAAAAAAAAAAAAAAAGAGAAAGTGGGATGAAAGAAAAGCAAAGGAAGAGAGATATATGAAAGAAAAAAAGAAATAAAAAAAATAAGGAGAAAAAAGAACAAAAAAGAAAACAGGAAAAAAATCCAGAAAAAACACTCCTCCATATCACGCCACTAGCAACTGCCTTAGGCTACCCGTGCTCACCAATCACTCACCCTGTGTCCTGTGCCCTGGAAGTAATGTACCTGGATGTAGAGTAAAAAAAATAAAAAATAAAGAATTTAAAAATATTTAAAGTAAAAATACAAAATAAAACAATCCTAAAATAATCTCAGTCTAATTTCCCTGTGGTGAGGCTGAGTATCCCACAGCTCCCCTTCCTTCAGGGATCTGGCTGGGATGCCTGACAACCTGCTAAATCTTTCTCTCACTCCCTTCTCTTCTGGGCCAGTTAGGCACCTCACAGCTCACCAGCTGCCTCTCCCCACCCCCTTTTCCCTTAGGCCAGTTATGCATCTAATGGCACCCAGACTGCTTCTCTCTACCTTGTTTTCCTTCAGGCTTTTTGGGCTCCTGGTGGCCTGCCATCTGCTCTTCCCTGCCCCCATTTCCTTCAGGTCAGTTGGGTTTCTGTCGGCTCACCTGCTTCCCCTCTCAACTCCCTTCTCACCGAGGGTGTTGAGTGCTTCTCAACTCACCCCTCCACTGACACAGTCCCTTTATCTCCCAGGGTGTGTTCATGTGACAGCCCAGCTGATCAGCTACTCCATCCCCTGTCTCTGGAGCTACTTCAACACCAGCTAGCACCTTCCTTTCCCCAGAAACAACTGTGATCCAGACAGCCCACATGATCTACCCTCCCTCTACTCTCTCCTCTGTGCTAGTTGGGTGATGGTTCCCACATGGGTTTTCCCCACAGCTCTCCCACCTAGAGGCACTGCTGGGCACTGGGAGGCACCCCCGGTCACCTGGTGGCTCTTGTCAGTCTGGGAGCTAGCTGAGGTCTGTTCTTCTTGCCAAATCACTTCCCTTGGTTCCCTCAACCGCATAGCCAGCTGGGTGCTGGCGTGCCTCTATTTCCCACAGCTTTGCTCTCCCTTAGCCAACTGGGTCCCCTATCTCCAGCTGCCCTGTCTGATTGTCCCCATGGTCCTAAAATTTCCCTTCTCCCAGGTATACCTGCCTACATTCCTGCAGTTTCTGGGGAGGAAAGAGAACTTCCATTCCTATACTGCAATCTTGGATCCTCCCCCAAACTAACTATTGTAATTGCTGAAACATTTTGAGTGACTATATCACAATAAAATGCTTTTAATTTTTTTCATTTAGATATACAGAAAGAAATGAAAATGAATGCAATTTGGCACACTAAAAAATACATATGGAATGGATGGTAATGAAAGAATTGAGGGGAATGAAAAAATATAGGATTTACAAAGTCCAAATAACAAAAACGACAGAAGAAAGTCCTGTGTTATCAGTAGCTACTTTAAATGTAAACGAATTAAACTCCAGTCAAAATAAAGATATTGACACAGTAAAATGTAACAGGGTTCTTATTTTGAATGATGGAAATAGTTTAGTAATGGATGATGGAGATGGTAGGAAAATATTGTGAATTGAATTACCAGCAGTACAATATATTATTTGAATAAGATTAAAAAGGGGAAATTTTAGATCATATATATAGTAACAGAGTAAAAATGTTTTAAAAAATTGAGTCATGGAGGTTTCCCCAACTCTTTTGGAATTCTTAATAAATTTTAAATTATAAAAAGTCAGTATATATAAAAATATATTTGTCATTCTGATCAAAGAAAATGTTTGTCATTTTGTTACAGTTTTTAAATAAAAACAAATATTGCATTAATAAAGAGAAGACAAAATGCATTAGAAGATGAGAGAATAGTTTTAAAATTTATTAATAAATAATAAATACTTATCAAAAGACCTCTAATTGCAAACAAAACAGGAATTGCAGTAAAAATAAATTCTAGGCAATATTGATGTACAAAATTATGTCATCAAACAGCAATTTATATTGACAGTATACATGAAAAGTTAAATTTTTCATAAAAATTCATCTTCTTGAGGCAAATAATATGCATTTTAATATTTGAATAAATTATTGAACAGTGATGAACTAGTGAAAAGTTAACTTTTTGTCCTAAAACAATGATTGAACTTTATTTTAATTTTTCAAAAATCATTTACAAAAATGAACAAATATAATTCTAGAAAGAAAACCTAAGTATAAATTAAATGATTGCAAATCACTTGAATGCAAAAGAATATATTTAACAAATATTGTTAACATTTAAATAAAAATAATTACTCAGAAAATGAAGGAAACATACTTTTATAAATATTTATTGAACAGCACACGAAATTAAAACTGCATTTGCCAAACTACCTAATAAAATTTTTGGAAGGCCACAAAATTCAGATTCATTATCAATTCTCACCTTTATTAAAATGCAAAAACAAAAGAGGAAAGAATTTTACTGAAAAGTTTATTTCTTTTTAATGAACATAAGAAACTTGTAGAAATCAAGAGAAAGGAAATGATGTTTTGAAGAATACAAAAATTAAAAAAAGAAACACTAATTACTGAAGCTTGTTGAATGGTAGAGTTTTCAGATCAAATTGTCAGCAGGTAGACCCGAAGAGATTTACTGTGTACATAGTTGATCTCATGATTTTATAAAACTTCAAGTCTTAAAACATAGCTAGATGAGAGTCCTATTTCACTCATGCACCAAGAAACCATTTATATCCCAAATTTAAATAACAGAGTGCTATCAAAGATTACAGTGGTGAATGGAGTCATAATGTACAAAAGAGAAAAATAAAATGAGAAAAATTGCATATATTTATATAATATGTACATGTGTATACCTAAGAATAGTATAGAGACCATGAACAAAACTATTCAAAATGATTAACATATTTATGTTATCTTGAATAATTTAAAATGTGTTCCAAATTATCTTCAATGTTCACAAGTTCTTTTTTCTATAACTTAAATTCTATACCTTAATTCTCTCACAAGATTATACTTTGTTCTAATACCAAATAGTGTAGTGCTGTTTTGCCTTTTTAGCTCTTTGTTTATTTATGAATAAGTTTAAGCAAGAGTATTTGTAAAATACCAGTGAAAATATTCATAACACATGCTGTTGTGCATTCAAATTTTATCAACAATTTAAATATTATGATGTAGTGGGCAAAATTTATTAATAGGACATTAAATACCTTTTTCATCATCTGTTATAGTTTTTACAGTGACTAGGAATTTAGAATTATTATTTTTCTTGTAAAGTTTAGGATCATACATTTAAATTTCCAATGACTTACTAAGTGCAGATCTGGAATCTAAACCATGGATTTTACTGTTCAAAGCACGCACTCATTACAACTGTGCTATATTTCTTTTCTACAAAATACATGGATTGTCTTCTGAAAGTACTATCCGTAATAAAATAATAAATGAATAACATAAAAAGAAAGAGATAAGAAACAGAAGAAAATCCTAAGAACCCAGGGCTTGCTTGAGAGAAAATAGCAGCACCAGTAAAGGATCATAAATGGAATGCTAATGGTGCTGAGGACTGGGCTAATTTAGAATCAGAAGAAAGCCCCTCTTCTTTCCGAGAAAGATCTTATACTGCCTATTGACAATACAGTAATATAGATTTGGAAAACCCAGAAAATACTGAATTTTTAAATATAATATTTATTGCACCAAATTCTCCAGATGTAAGAAGGAAATTATAGAAAATTGATGGGGGATTGAAATTTCCTATCTCTAGTTTAGTTAGCATTGCCTGTGAAGTTTATTACAATAGGGACCAAATTAAAGAACACCTGCACTTCATAAGGTGAATGACCTACCCAAAGCTCTAATAAACTGAAAACAATCAGAACAATACTGCCTCAACGAAGGTTAAGATCCCTGGATCCAATTTTTATCCCTTCATGGATGGGAGAAATTAAAAAAAAAAAGAACCAATCAATGTGTATATTGCAAAGAATAAGGCCATTGGAAAAGGTATTGTCCTAGATGTCCCCATGATAAACCCCAAGAACATCTAAGTGGGAGCTGCCCATAAACCTGGAATGAAAGGGCCCAGGGGGAGGAGAGCATTATTAGAATTAAAAGCAAATATTTAAAGCATAGCTTCCTAAATGTACCTTTCTTGATAGAAATCTGTTAACCAAATAATGCCCAGATAACTTTATTTGTTTCAATTTCTTTTGTTTATTTATTTATTTATTTTTGTATTTTAAAAGATGCTTAGATTACATAAATGTTACACAAAAATTAGAGGGATTCCCATGTTCCCCACCTTGCAAACCTCACTTCCCCTTACTCATAAACATCTTTCATTAGTGTGGCACATCACCTGCAATGGATATACACATCCTGGGGCTTTGCCACTAAGCGTGGACCACAGTTCTCATTGTAGACCACACTCTCTCCCACACTGTCACTCAAGATAATTCCCAAGTCCCAAAAAAGCCCCTGTATTACAACTGCTTGTCCCTCTCCCTGCCCCAAAAGCATCCGGTGGCCACTGACTCTGCATCAATGTTGTACTTTCTTCCATTGCTTGAATCACAATATGTCTACAACAGAATACCACTGAGTCCAATCTATTCCATAGCTCTTTCCCAATCCTGAGGAGTCTGGGATGGTGATGTCCACTCCACCTTCAAGTAAGAGGGGGCTTATATCCCATAGGTACAATGGATGGGATTATCCTGCCTGCAGCTGCAGACTCTCTCCATTCCTTGGGATGTCCATCAACATCCAGCCAGGTGACAGGTGAGTCCATTGAGCTGTAGAGTAGGAGTTGCAGCTCCACCAAGATTCCAGGCACAGCTGGCATGTAGGCAGGCCAAAGGCACCAGTCTCTGGAAGTACACCTACAAACTCCAGCACCAAGTATATGTTTGAATAAAAGGGACTGATGGACCATGTGCAGGGAGGACTTATTTGTGTCCAAATCTGTCACTCTCAGGAGCACAGATTCCAAAGTATAGCCCACTGATAAGGCATCAATCTCTGGAGCTATCCCCACTTATATAGGACCCGGGTGTTTCCAGAGCCCTCCGGAGCCCCTCTGTATGAGGTGATATCCACTTTGGTGTTCTATGAGATCCTACTGAGGTGTGCATAAGCGTTACCTCTGGAATGACCTCTTCAAAGAGACTCTCTTTGAAGTCTCTTAGCCATATGAACTCATTTGTCTTTACCCTTTCCCCCTTTTTTTCAAGGTCTTTTTCCAGTCATATTGTCAGTTGGCACTTGTAATTAATCCCTCATTGCCAAGGAGGCTCATCCCCAGAAGTCATGTCCCATGCAGGGGGGAAGGTAATGCTTTCATATGGTGAGTTTGGCTTAGAGAGAGGGCACATTTGAGCAACAAGGAGGCTTTCAGGTGGCAACCCTTAGGCACCCCATACCAGAAGGCTAAGTTTCAATAACAAGAGCAAAGACTTGTAAGGCTAGTCATCAATAACAAAAATGCATTAGTGGACCATCCTTCTTTGCCAGACACTGCCCCAGCCCTCAGGGAATGTTGCTGCTCCCTTGGAGAATGTGGCAGAGCTCTCCAGGCTGGGAATTCAGTATTCCCTCATTTATTGAGTGATTGTCTACCCACTGTGACCATTCCCCTCCCCTTCATCATTTGGACAATTTTATATGTCTTTCATATATATTCAGGTGAACTTCCTCCCATGAGACCCCCATCCCAGACACCCTCTACCAGTGATCCTCTCTTGCCCTGGTTGTAACTCTTCTGTGATCCAAAGCTTCCTTGAAGATGAAGCCCATATAATAGCCAAATACAATTAAAATTAATAGGAAAATGAAATAATAATGATAAGTTTAAATATAAGAGATAAAATACACAGAAACAAACAAACAAAAAAACACTAAAAAGAAAATAAAATTAAAGGACTGGGATATTTTTAAAAATGGGGGAAAATTTAAAAATATATATATTTTAAAACATTTTTCCCTTTATCACTCCATTATTGGGTGTCCAGTCTGTCCTGTGGCACCTGCTCCCTCTCATTCCCCAGTGTCTCCCAAATTTTCATTTAATTTTCAAAGAAGTTTTAGGTCACAGCAAAATCACACACACAATACTACAGACTCTCATATACCCAACCTCTTCCCCCTTCCCTCATCCCATATTAAAACCTTTTTGTATGTGGATGGTAGCATTTTTATAACTGTTATACAGATAGTGAAATAATATAGCTACTAAACATTGTCAATGGTTTACAGTATAGTTTACAATTTAGATGGTACAGTTTAATAATTTTTTATGATATTTACCATGTCCGTCCATCACTGTAAGGTAATGAAAAACATTTCCCCTGACCACTAAATACCCCTTGTGATCTTTTCTGTTCCTTTCTCCCCATCCCCCTGGAGCACATGACACACCCCTGTCTTGATTCATTGGATGACAAGATTCATAGTTACATGTAACAAAAGATCTTGACACGCTGCTTGTCCTCCCCTATTAGGATCCACTTTTGCTCATAAGATATACCCACCTGTCTGTTTCCGGGTGAATCGGTCCTCCCAAAGATGGGGGTGCATCTCCTTTCCACTCACCATGTGGGTCGCCACTCCCTGACACAACACATTATGACATGATGAACACTCACACACTCCCCAGAAGCCTACTCCAGATGCGCCATGTCCTGAATGCCCCCCATCCTGACTAATATTCCATTGTATGTATGTACCACATTTTGTTTATCTATTCCTCTGTTGATGGGCATCTGGGTTGATTCCAATTTTTGAATTGGAATGCCCCAATCCTGAATAAAATCATTCTCACTCTTGTATTTTCAACCTCATATCCACAAATCCCGTGTTCACCTGGTCCCTCTCCCATCTCTTCCTCCACCATCCTAGGTATTCTAATCCACTCTTCCTAATATACCCACCTGTCAACCCTGTACCACCAAACCCAGTAATATCACTACCCACCTGTCCTTACCTTCAATATGGAACTATACTCTATCACTTTAATATAGATTATGTCCATATAGGTGATGGCTCACAGCTTTCTCTTCCCTTTCTCTTGCTTGTTAACCTATTTTTCAGACAACGGTTCTCAGAGACTGCTCACTTGCCTCAATTCAAATCAGTGAGGTCATGTACTGTTTATCCTGGCTTGCTTCAATCAACATAAGGTCTTCAAGATTCATTCATGTTATCCCGTGTGTTAGCACTTTATTCATTCTTACAGCTGACTAATATTCCATTGTATGTATGTACCACATTTTGTTTATCTATTCCTCTGTTGATGGGCATCTGGGTTGATTCCAATTTTTGGCAATAGTGAACAATGCCACTGTAAAAGTTGGTGTGCATATATCTGTTCGCGTCCTTGCTTTCAATTCTTCTGGGTATAAACCCAGTAGTGGAATAGCTGGATCATATGGAAGATCTATTGTTAGTTTTCTGAGGAACCGCCAAACTGTCCTCCACAGTGTCTGGACCACTCCACAGTCCCACCAGCAGTGGATGAGGGTTCTTATTCCTCCACATCCTCTCCAAAGCTTATAGTCTGTTGTGATTTTAATACCTGCTATTCTGATGGGTGTAAGTTGGTATCTCATTGTAGTTTTGATTTGCATTTCCCTGATAGCAAGCGATGTTGAGAATTTTTTCATGTGTTTTTTAGCCATTTGTATTTCTTCCTTGGAGAAGTGTCTTTTCAGGTCACTTGCCCATTTTTTAAATGGGTTGTTTGTCTTTTTATTTTCGAGGTGTAGGATTTCTTTATATATGCAGGATATTAGGCTCCTATCAGATATATGGTTGCCAAATATTTTCTCCCATTGGGTAGGCTGCCTTTTAATTTTCTTAATAATGACCTTTGAGGTGCAGAAGTTTTTAATTTTGAGAAGATCCCATTTATCTATTTTTTCTCTTGCTGCTCATGCTTTGGCTGTGAAGTTCATGAAACCATTTCCTATTACAAGGTCCTGTAGATGCTTCCCTACATTTCCTTCCAAGGTCTTTATGGTTTGGGCTCTTATATTTAGATCTTTGATCCATCTTGAGTTGATTTTTGTATAAGGTGTGAGATGGTATTCCTCTCTCATTCTTTTAGATATGGATATCCAGTTCTCCAAGCACCACTTGTTGAAGAGGCCATTCTCTCCCAACTGAGTGGGCTTCATGGCCTTGTCGAATATCATATGATTGTATATGCGAGGATCTATATCAGAACTCTCCATTCAGTTCCATTGATCAATATGTCTATCCTTGTGCTAATACCATGCAGTTTTGATCACTGTAGATTTGTAGTATGTTTTAAAGTCAGGTAGTGTGATACTTTCAACTTCATTTTTCTTTTTCCATATGTCTTTGGCGATACTGGGCCTTTTACCTCTACAAATATATTTTGTGGTTTGTTTTTCCAGTTCCTTAAAAAATACAGTGGTGATTTTTATTGGGATTGCATTAAAACTGTAGATTAGTTTGGGTAGGATAGACATCTTGATGATGTTTAGTCTTCCTATTCATGAACAGGGAATATTTTTCCATTTATTTAAGTCTTCTTTGATTTCCTTTAACAGTGTTGTGTAGTTTTCTGTATATAAGTCCTTTGCATCTTTAGTTAAATTTATTCGTAGGTATTTGATTATTTTAGTTACTATTGTAAATGGTATTTTTTTCTTGATTTCCACCTCAGATTGCTCATTATTGGTGTACAGAAATGCTACTGATTTTTGAGTATTGATCTTATAGCCTGCGACATTACTGATCTCCTTTATAAGTTCTAGAAGCTTTGTTGTAGATTTCTCAGGGCTTTCTATGTATAGGATCATGTCATGTGCAAATAATGAACTTTTTACTTCTTCTTTTCCAATTTGGATGCATTTTATATCTTTTTATTGCATCAGTGCTTGAGCAACTACTTCTAAGTCTATGTTAAATAGGAGTGTTGATAGTGGGCATCCTTGTCTTGTTCTCGATCTCCGAGGGAAGACTTAGAATTTCACCACTGAAGATGATATTAGCTTTGGGTTTTTCATATATACCTTTTATCATATTCAGTAAGTTTCCTTCTATTCCTATCTTTTGTAGTGTTTTAATCAGGAAAGAGTGCTGTATTTGTCAAATGCTTTTTCTGCATCTAGAGAGATGCTCATGTAAATTTTTTCTTTCAATCTGTTTCTGTGGTGTATTACATTGTTTGATTTTTCTTATATTGAACCATTCTTTCATATCCAGGATGAAACCCACTTGGTCATGGTGTATAATTCTTTTGATATGTTGTTGAATGCGATTAGCAAGTGTTTTGTTGAGGATTTAACATCTAGGTTCATTAGAAAACTTTATAATTTTCCTTTCTCATGATATCTTTGTTTGACTTTGATATTAGGGAAATGTTGGCATCATAGAATGAGTTAGGCAATATTCCATCTACTTCTAATTTTTGGAAGAGCTTGAGCAGGATTTGTGTTATCTCTTTCTGGCATGTTTGGTAGAATTCAGCTGTGAAGCCATCTGGTCCTGGGCTCTTCTTAGTTGGGAGGTTTTTGATGAATGAGTCTATCTCTTTAGTAGTAATTGGACTGTTGAGTTCATCAATTTCTTCTTTCATCAACGTAGGCTGTTTATGAGTTTCTAGAACTTTGTCCATTTTCTCTAAATTATTCTTGTTGGCATATAATTTTTCAAAGTATCCTCTTATGATACTCTTTATTTCTGTGGGGTCAGTAGTGCTCATTCCTTATTTTGTGTATTTGCAATTGTTCTCTCTTTTTCTTTGGTAGTCTTCCTAAGGGTTTGTCAATTTTATTGATCTTCTCGAAGAACCAGCTTTTAGTTTTGTTTATTTTTTCTATTGCTTTCTTATTCTCTATTTTGTTTAGTTCTGCTCTAATCTTTGTTATTTCCTTCTTTCTACTTCCTTTAGTTTTAGTTTGTTGTTGTTTTTCCAATACCTCCAAGTGTGCAGTTAGGGTTCAATTTTAGCTCTTTCTTCTTTTTTAATATATGTATTTATGACTATGAACTTCCCTCTCAGGACAACTTTCGCTGAATCACATAGGTTTTGATATGTTGTCTTGTCATTTTCATTAGTTTCAAGGTAGTTGATTTCTTTTGAGATTTCCTCCTTGATCCAATGTTTGTCTAAGAGTGTGTTGTTTAACTTCTATATCTTTGTGCCTAATCTGTTTCTCTGGCCATTAGTGATTTCCAATTTCATTCCATTGAAGTCAGAGAAATTACTTTGTATAATCTCAATCTTTCTGAATTCATTGTGAGTTGTTCTGGGGCCTAGCATGTGGTCTATCTTGGAGTATGATCCATATGCACTCAAAATAATGTAAATCCTGCTGTATTTGGGTGTAGTGTTCTGTATATGTCTATTAGGTCCAGGTCCTCTAATGTATTGTTCAGAGTCTTTGTTTCTTTGTTGATTATCTGTCTAGATATTCTGTCTAATGGTGATAATGGGGTATTAAAGTCCCCCCTTATTATTATAGAATCATTTATTTCTCCATTTACTTTTTCCAGAGTTTGCCTCATGTATTTTGAGGCACCCCGATTAGGTGCCTAAATGTTTATGATTGTTCTTTCTTCTTGAGAGATTACCTCTTTTACTAATATATAGTGTCCATCTTTGTCAATTACAATAGTTTTCATTTAGAGTCTATTTTGTCTGATATTAGGATAGCTAATCCTGCCCTGTTTGTCTATTGATTGCTTGTAAAATTGTTTTCCAGCCATTCAATTTAGCATCCTTGAATCCCTGGGACAAGTTGTGTTTTTTGTAGACAGCATATAGATGGATCATATTTCCTTATGCATTCTGCCAATATGTGTCTCTTGAGTGGTGAATTTAATCCATTAACATTCAGTGTTATTACTCACAATGAATTTCTTACTTCAACCATATTTCTTTGGGTTAATATATGTCATATGTTGTTTTCATTTCTCTTTTTGTCTTTTTAGTTGTTTTTTACACTCTCCTCCAACTCTCTCTCCCTTTTTTTTCCTTTCAACTTGTAGAACTTCCTTTAGCATTTATTGAAAGACAGGTTTCTTATTGGCATACTCTCTTAATTTCTGTTTATCTGTGATTATTTGGAACTCTCCATCATTTTTGATTGCCAGTTTTGCTGGATAGATAATTTGTGGCTGTAAGTTTTTTTCTTTTAGTACTTTGACTATGTCATACCACTGTCTTCTTGCCTCCATGGTTTCAGATGAGAAATCAGCACTTAATCTTATTGTGCTTCCCTTGTATGTGATGGTTTTCTTTTCTCTTGCTGCCTTGAGTATTTTCTCTTTGTCTTAAGCCTTGGACATTTTGATAATTATATGTACTGTAGTAGGCCTCTTGGGATTTTTACTGTTTTGGGTGTCCTGTGCTTCCTGGATATGTACATCCATCTCTCTCAATAAGGTTGGGAAGTTTTTTGCCATTATTTCCTTCAACACTTCTTCTGTTCCCTTTCCCTTCTCTTCCTCTTCTGGGATGCCTATAATGCATATGTGTGTGCATTTTGTGTTGTCGGTTAAGTCCCTGAGTCCCTGCTGGATTTTTTCTATCTTTTCATCTATCTGTTCAATTTCAGATATATTACCTTCCACAATCACTAATTTTTTCTTCTGCCTGTTCAAATCTGCTGTTATGTGAATCCAGTGTCTTTTTGATTTCTTGGATTGTGTCATCGATCACAATCATATCTGTTATCTTTTTATGTGTGTTTACAATTTCTTCAGTATGTTCTCCCAGTGTCCTTAATCTCTTCCTTCACTTCCTTAATTTGGTCCTTAATATCCTTAATCTCTTCCTTCACTTCATTAATTTACTCCATGATATTTGTTTGGAAAGCTTTGTTTAGTTGTTCAATGTTCTGCATCTCTTCCTAGTTTTTAGTTTGTTCATTGGACTGGTCAATGTCTTCCTGTTTCTCAGTGTGCTTTCTAATTTTTTGTTGCCCTCTAGTCATCATTTTATCTTTATCAGTTTGTTCAGTTGATTAGCTTTTCTCTCTGCTCTAGAGTTTTATTTAGCTGGTGGTTCTGTGTGTGTTTTAAAGTTTCTCTTTGAAACTTTGTTCTTCTTATTTTATTCTCTTGCTTCTTTCTATGTTCCCTTGAAGGTAAAAGATTAGGGCCAGAGGAATCAAAAAAATGTCAGAAAGTAAGAAGGATAATAGTAATATAGATAAAAGTTAAAAGAGGGGTTGTATAAGTCTTAGTAAAGTGAATAATTAACTCATGTAGGCAGTGTAGAGCAATAGGAAAAAAACTGGAGTACATACACTGGATTGGGAAATCAAATAGATGAAAAAATATATAATGATTTAGAAGGCTAGAATGATGAGGAGAAAGAGAAAGAGTAAAGAAAGGGCTGAAAGGAAAAGGTTAATAATAATAAAAAAAAGAAGAAAACAGAATAGATAGAATAGAAATTGGCACCCTTACATTGTGGGCTAATGAAAAAACGTGGTATGTAAGAACCACAACAGAAAGCAGAAGGCAGAAGGATGAAAGAAGGAAAGAGATAGCATTGGAAGACAAAATCAATATAGACAAAGAATGGGAAATCATGGAAGAAGAACAGCAAAGAAGAGACAAGCCAGCAGCACCTAATTTAAAAATTTTAAAATGGTAAAGAAGAAAGAAGGGGGGAGGAAAGAGGAAAGAAAAGCAAGAGACAACAGATAAACAAAGAAAAACCAAAGAACCACACAAGCAAGCAGGCAAACAAAGCTCAGGAAGAACAGTGTTCCTTCTTGGGCCCTTGTGGAACCTCTCAGCCTGCTTGTGTTCATCAATCAATTGCCCTGCAAGGTTCTATCTGCAGGTTTTGAATTTCTCAAGAAATGAAAAAGGGATCCTATTCAATTGAAGAAAATATTTGGGAACCACTTATCCAATAAGGTCCTAATATCCAGCAAATATAAAGAAAGCTTACATCTTGAAAATAAAAAGACCAACAATCCATTTAAAATGGGCAAGAGATTTGACCAGACACTTTTCCAAAGAGGAAATGCAACTGCCTAAAAAGTAGAAAAAAAGTTGCTCAACCTCACTAGCTATTAGGTAAATGCAAATCAAAACTACAATGAGATATCATCTTACCCCCATTAGACTGGCTGCTATTAAAAACCCATAAATTTGCCAGTGTTGGAGAGGATGTGGAGGAATAGGAACACTCATCCACTGCTTGTGGGAATATAGAATGGTGATGCCATTGTGGAGGATGTTTTGGTGGTTCATCAGGAAGCTAATTATAGAATTTCCATATATCCAGGAATCCCATTGCTAGGGGATTGAAAGCAGGGACATGAACAGATATATGCACACCAATGTTGATAGTGGTATTATGCACTATTGCCAAAGCTGGAAACAATCAAAGTGTCCATCAATAGATGAATGGATGAGTAAAATATGGTATATGCCTATAGTGGAATATTACTCATCTGTAAGAAGGAATAAAGTATTGACACATGTGACAATATGGATGAATCTTGAAGGCCTTATATTGATTGAAATAAGTCAGTCACCAAAGGACAAATGTGGCATGACTTCATTTATATGACCTAAGCACATTGAGCAGACTCACATTGAGTCTGGAATATGGGTTACCAAGAGAAAGAAAGGAAGTAGAGAGTGGTGAGCTTATACTCACTCTGGAGAGAACATATGATAAGATGAAAAGGTGTGGTTTTGCAGTGGATAGTGGTGCTGGGATGTGAGTGAGGTCAATGGTGCTGGAGTGTGAGGGTGAGCATGGTTGGTGAGGTGGGTTGGACTATCTGTGGAACTTGGGGGAGGGCTGGAGGAAAGAACTTGTGAACTCTGGGGAGTTGGAAGTCTGTGGTTGAAAATACAATTGTGGGAATGTTCTTATGGCAAATATGGCAAGGAGGGTCACTGTTTGCAGAGTGTCTGTTGGGGAAATGTGTAGAAAAGGGTGGACCTGGTCTTGCTTCTATGGAATATGAAGGTGTTCATCCTGCTTCAGTGTCCATATCAACTTTTCTCAGTATACTCCTCTTTTTAGGGTCTGGTATACCTACTATTCTCTTTTATAGCCCCTCTCTTTGCACCTTCCCTGTAGTCCCCTGTAATACCAAACTTTACAGAATAAGCCTCACAGTTCTTGGCCTCTTTTTCAATCTTTCTTTCTCCAAATTATCTTGCTTTCTTTCATACCATATGATCAACTCCTAGGGTCTGAAATTTGCCAGGCACATATTCATTTGGAACATGCTGATTAAAAATATTCAATTTATAATTCATTTGATATTTCAGGCTTCCAAATAATGATGGCTGTTTTGCTCAGAATCTTGAGTTTATGATCTATTTACCTACCTTTACTATGCTTTGATATCAGTATAAATAAAACAACATGATTATTTTTCTTAACTAAATACAAGAAGTATTTCAGGATTCCAAATTTTTGGATGAAAATAAAATAAATGGAATGAAATTGATACTTTCATATCATGTAGATCCAAAGTCACTTTTATGCTAATTGACAATGATTAGAGGTCCATTAAAAAATGAAGTCAAGAATTTAGAGAGTAATTGGAGAACACAGTTTAGAATAAATTATGATATTTGTAGGACAGTTGCCTTTCAAAATATAGAATGGGGTGGGTGGGCAATAAAACAACTATCTAAAAATAACTGAAGATGACAAATAAGAAAGCTGGCACAAGAAAAAAAATGTACATTTCAAGAAGGAACAATGAGAATTGTCCAGCCCTACCCCAAAAACAAGGATTATTTTCAACTATAAGCAAAACAATTCCATTCCTTTGCCCCATAATATCTACAAGTTTTCTCACCCTGAAGAAATCAGAGAAGACATAGTACAAAACCCTCAATATTGCGGAATGAAATAAATGGGTGGGGGGAGCAATAGTAACCACTGATGAAGGCAGTTCTATTGCTATTTTAATCTTAATGGGGTAACTTGTAACATTGATACAAATAAAAATATTTAAATAAAAAGGATAATATCAATATAATGAAATTCATATTAGATATGAATTATTAGAGAAAATTACCATTTTATATTTATTATGCAGAATATATTCCTCTAAAAAAGATGCAGTTTATTAGATTGAGTTAAAACACAATATCCAATATATCCTTCTTATGCAATTTTTATTAAAATAAAATGATACACAGACTTCCAGTAACATGGCATCAGAGTAGGACAGCAGGGTTCTCTTACAAAAATAATGGAGGAAGGGCAAAATGCAGTTCAAGAGAACTTCTTTGGGGATGTGCAGATCAGGAGCGTGCTACACATACTCCAGGAGGAGTAGAGACAGAGAGACAAAGAGGCTGAAGGAAAACTATAAGGTACTAGACCCCAATCCAGGGAATGACACCAATCCCCCACACTTCAGACAAACCATCTGAATAAAACCCATGGCTCACTGTAGCCAGCTGAAAGAGGAGCAAACCTTTTCCTCCTTGGGAGGATAAAAAGTAGAGTGGAAAGCAAAGAGCAGTTTCCCTTTAGTGAGTTTTGTGAGCATTTTGAGTCTTGGCTCTGGCCAGACTAGAATCACCAAGGAGTGGAGGTTGAAAGAAACACCTCTGAGGAAAGGTTTGCCAAAGAGCAACATTTGTTGGCAGGCTGGGAAACTGCAATAAGTTAAAAAGCAGCTTGGAGACTTTCAGGTTCAGGCACACTTGAATTTGGTCTATGCCCCATTCGTATATAAAGCCCTATTTTGATTATTTAAGCTGGACAATCTTAAAGATGTAGAATAAGTTGAACAAAAAAGTCAAAGAGCCCTGAAACAAAACAACTAGGTAAGAGAGAAAAATTTTCTGTTGGAGTAAATTCACCAACATAATCAGATGACTAGACACCAGCAAAAAATTACAAGCCATACTAAGAAGAGGAAGATATGGTCCAACCAAGGGATAAAATTTAAAACTCCTGATGAGACACAATATTTTAAGTCAACTATTTAAGGATGACCACACAAATCTCCTAAATCAACTCAAGGAGTTGAAGGTAAATATAGTTAAAGAGAAAAAGTATAATCCCCCTCCCTTCCACCAAAGAAGAGTATCCCTCTCAGCTATTTTCTGAGCTCAACTTACTGAATGATTACAAACTAATTCTTCACTTTGGATTTGTAGACTTGACATCAGACATTTCTTCTCTGTGGAGGGCTCTGGAGGCCCTTTTCTTTTGATCTTTTCCAGTTTTGTGCTGGTTAAGAAGTAAGGCTAAGTGAATGCTCTCCCCATGGAGTCGCTGAGCAGGGATTTCAATCTTGTTCTTCCTTTCCTTTACCAGATATCCAGCTTCCACTCTGCCTCTTCCCTGCAGGGCAGGGACCCTTGGAGAGTGAAAAGGTGGGGCAGGCTGGGCTGCCTGTCCCCAGGTTTTGTAGGGCTCAGGGTTATGCTCCCATTTAAATTTGGATGTGAATTTGGTGAAAATGTCAAGTACCTGTGGAACTTCTTGATTTATTACCCCTTGTCCCTCTTTCTGAGAGGCAGAGGAGTAATATTTTTAAAGGTATTTTGTTTCATTTTAAATAGCAAAACTCAAGCTGCACTTTTATTTATTATGCACAAGAAAGGTAAATCTTTTTACAAAAAATCTAGAGTTGGGAACTCTGGGAAAATCTATTGAAATACGCAGATGCTTCTCTCTTTAATGTGCAATATGCTTTGCAACTATAGATGATATTTTATGTTTAATCTGTAAATAAGAAATGTATTTAAATTAAAGGGGAGCTTTTTGTAAAAGGACCAAATGTTCTTTTATAAATGTACTAAGGAATATCTTGCTCTTTGAAATTTATTAGGACTTTTATGCATAATTTTTATTAAAAGATTCTTTTTAAAAAAAAAAAAAAAAAAAGAAGACACTGGTTGAACATATGAACAATTTGAAAGCCTGCAAAGAAAAGTAACAGAGCTTACACAAATGAAAGACACAATGAAAGACGTTAAAAACATTTTAGAGGCATATAAAAGCAGATTTGAATTGAAGGAGGAGAAAATTAGTGAGTTGGAGGACAAAGCATTTGAACTTGAAAAGAACAGAAACAGAAATGAATGGAAAAAATGTAACAGGGTCTCAGGGAATTGAATGATAATGTGAAATGCACAAACGTATGCATTATGTTTCTCCCAGAATGAGATGTGAATGGAAAAGAGGCAGAAAAAATATTTGAGGAAATTATGATGAAAACGTCTCAACACTTATGAAAGACATAAGTATCAATATTCAGGAAAGACTACATACCCCAAATAGAATAAAGCCAAATAGACCTACCCCAAAACACCTACTATTCAGAATGAACAATATCAGTGATAAAGAAGATTCTTAAAGAAGAGAAATCGCAACACATCACATACAGGGGAAACTCAATTAAGACTAAGTGCTGGAAAGAGTGGAGGCAAGATGGCATTGGTTTAGGAGGGCACTCACTGAGAGCTCCCAGAGCACGGCGGATTGTGGACGGAGTCCTGCCCAGGGGTCTGTGCTGTGGGCGTGTGGAGTGAGAAACTTGGGACGTCTATCTGTGCAGATCAATGGCACGGACTGAACAGTAGAGATTCATGAGTTTTAAGCCTGCCTGTGGTGGTTAACACAGATGGCTGAGCCCCACCCTTAGGGAAAAAAAAAAGCCGGCTGCTGGGCCCAGGAGTTGCGGGTCCAACGGGCCCAGTGGGAGGGGGCATTCTCTGAGAGTGGGGGTGGCTCTGGCAAAGGGGCGAGAGAGCTTTATTTTCTGGGGATTTGGCTGCCTGGAGCCCCTTGCAGCTTGGGCGAACAAAACAGCTGGAGTGAATTGGCACCCAGTGGAGGGGAGGGGTGAATCTGTTGAGGGAGTTGATTTGCCTAGCTGCCCAGGGATAAGCCCCGGGCCCTGGGGAGCTGGGGAGAGGAGGCACTCTCCGAGAGAGGGGGGGTTCTGGCAGAGGACAGGGAGGGGATTTTATTTTGCCATCTATTACTCTACACTGCCTACCTGAGTTAAATATTCATTTCATTAAGTCTCATTAGGCCCCTCTTCTAACTTTTATCAATATTGCTATTATCCTTCTTCCTTCCTCACATCTTTCGATTCCTCTGGCCCTAATCTATTGCCTTCAAGGGAACATAGAAAGAAGCAAGGAAATAAAATAAGAAGAAAAAGTGTCAAAGAGAAAATTTAACACACACGCAGAACCACCAGCTAAATAAAACTCTAGAGCAGAGAGAGAAGCTAATCAACTAAATAAACTCATCAAAAAAAAATGATGACTAGAGGGCAGCAAAAAATTACAAACCATACTGAGAAACAGGAAAACATGGACCAGTCCAATGAACAAACTTAAAACCAGGAAGTGATGCAGAACATCGAACAACTAATCAAAGCTATACAAACAAATATCATGGACCAACTTAAAGAAGTGAAGGAAGAGATTAAGGATATAAAGAAGACACTGGGAGAACATACTGAAGAAATTGCAAACATACATAAAAAGATAACGGATATGATGGTGATCAATGGCACAATCCAAGAAATCATAAAGATGCTGGGTTCACATAACAGCAGATTTGAACAGGCAGATGAAAGAATTAGTGATGTGGAAGGCAATACAACTGAAATCAAACAGATAGTAGAACAGATAGACAAAAAGATAGAAAAAATCCAGCAGGGACTCAGGGAATTAACCGACAACACAAAATGCACAAACATACACATAATGGGCATCCGAGAAGAAGAAGAGAAGGGAAAGAGAACAGAAAGAGTGTTGAAGGAAATAATGGCAGAAAACTTCCCAACCCTTTTGAGAGAGATGGATGTGCAGAGCCAGGAAGCACAGCGCACCCCAAATAGTATAAATCCCAACAGGCCAACTCCAAGACATATACTTGACAAAATGCCCAATACTCAAGTCAAAGAGAAAATACTCAAGGCAGCAAGAGAAAAGAGAACCATCACATACAAGGGAAGCACAATAAGATTAAGTGCTGATTTCTCAGCTGAACCCAAGGAGGCAAGAAGACTGTGGTATGGCATAGTCAAAATACTAAAAGAAAAAAACTTTCAGCCACGAATTCTCTATCCAGCAAAACTGGCATTCAAAAATGATGGAGAGTTCAAACTATTCACAGAAAAACAGAAATTAAGAGAGTATGTCAATAAGAAACATGCACTTCAAGAAATACTAAAGGAAGTTCTACAAGTTGAAAGGAAAAAACAAGGGAGAGAGAGTTGGAGGAGAGTTTAAAAACAACTAAAAGTCAAAAACAGAAACAAAACAACATATGACATACATTAACCCAAAGAAAAAATGGCTGAAGTAAGAAATTCGTTACGAGTAATAACACTGAATGTTAATGGATTAAATTCATCAATCAAGAGACACAGATTGGCAGAATGGATAAGGAAATATGATCCATCTATATGCTATCTACAAGAAACCCACCTTCGACCCAGGGATTCAAGGAGGCTGAAAGTGAATGGCTGGAAAAAATTTTACATGCTAACAATAGCCAAAAACGGGCAGGAGTAGCTATTCTAATATCAGACAAAATAGACTTTAAATGCAAAACTACTGTAAGAGACAAAGATGGACACCATATATTAGTAAAAGGGGTAATCTCTCAAGAAGAGAGAACAATCATAAACATTTATGCACCTAATCGAGGTGCCTCAAAATACATGAGGCAAACTCTGGAAAAACTAAGTGGAGAAATAAATGACTCTACAATTATAGCAGGGGACTTTAATACACCATTATCACCATTAGACAGAACATCTATACAGAAAATCAGTAAAGAAACAAAGGCTCTCAACAATACATTAGAGGACCTGGACTTAATAGACATATACAGAACACTATACCCAAATACGGCAGGATTTAGGTTCTTCTCGAGTGCACATGGATCATACTCCAAAATAGACCACATGCTAGGCCACAGAACAACTCTCAATGAATTCAAAAAGACTGAAATTATATAAAGTAATTTCTCTGACCACAACAGAATGAAATTGGAAATCACTAAGGGCCAGAGAAACAGGTTAGGCACAAGGATATGGAAGTTAAACAACACACTCTTAGACAAACAGTGGGTCAAGGAGGAATTCTCAAAAGAAATCAGTAACTACTTGAAATTAATGACAACAAAAATACAACATATCAAAACCTATGGGATGCAGCAAAAGCATTCCTGAGAGGGAAGTTCATAGCTATAAACACATATATTAAAAAAGAAGAAAGAACTAAAATTGAAGACCTAACTACACACTTGGAGGAATCGGAAAAATAACAACAAACAAAACCAAAAGGAAGTAGAAAGAAGGAAATAAAGATTAGAGCAGAACTAAATGAAACAGAGAATAAGAAAGTACTAGAAACAATAAACAAAACCAAAAGCTGGTTCTTCGAGAATATCAATAAAATTGACAAACCCTTAGGCAGACTAACAAAGAAAAAGAGGGAGCAGATGCAAATACACAAAATAAGGAATGAGCAAGAAGATATCACTACTGACCCCACAGAAATAAAGAATATCATAAAAGGATACTTTGAAAAATTATATGCCAACAAGAATGATAATTTAGAGGAAATGGACAAGTTTCTAGCAACTCACAAACAGCCTACATTGATGAAAGAAGAAATTGATGAACTCAACAGTTCAATTACAAGTAAAGAGATAGACTCAGTCATCAAAATCCTCCTAACTTAGAAGAGCCCAGGACCAGATGGCTTCCCAGCTGAATTCTACCAAATATTCCAGAAAGAGATAACACCAATTCTGCTTAAGCTCTTCCAAAAAATAGAAGTAGAAGGAATATTGCCTAACTCATTCTACGATGCCAACATTACCCTAATACCAAAACCAAACAAAGATACCACAAGAAAGGAAAATTACAGACCAATTTCTCTAATGAACCTAGATGCTAAAATCCTTAACAAAATACTTGCTAATCACATTCAACAACATATCAAAAGGATTATACACCATGACCATGTGGGTTTCATCCTGGGTATGCAAGGATGGTTCAATATAAGAAAATCAAACAATGTAATACACCACATAAACAGATTGAAAGAAAAAAAATCACATGATCATCTCTCTAGATGCAGAAAAAGCATTCAACAAAATACAGCACTCTTTCCTGATTAAAACACTACAAAAGACAGGAATAGAAGGAAACTTTATGAATATGATAAAGGGTATATATGAAAAACCCAAAGTTAACATCATCTTCAATGGTGAAATTCTAAAAGCCTTCCCTCTGAGATCGGGAACAAGACAAGGATGCCCACTATCACCATTCCTATTTAACATTGTCTTAGAAGTACTTGCAAGGCACTGAGGCAAGAAAAGGACATAAAAGGCATACAGATTGGAAAAAAAGAAGTAATATTTTCATTATTTGCAGACGACATTATCTTACACATAGAAAGCCCTGAGAAATCTACAACAAAGCTTCTAGAACTTATAAAAGAGTTCAGTAATGTTGCAGGCTCTGAGATCAATGCTCAAAAATCAGTAGCATTTCTGTACACCAATAATGAGCAATCTGAGGAGGAAATTTAAAAAAATACCATTTCCAACAGTAACTAAAAGAATCAAATACCTAGGAATAAATTTAAGTAAGGATGGAAAGGACTTATACACAGAAAATTACACAACACTGTTAAAGGAAATCAAAGAAGACTTAAATAAATGGAAAAATATTCCCTGTTCATGGATAGGAAGACTAAACCTCATCAAGCTGTCTATCCTACCCAAAAAAATCTACAGATTTAATGCAATCCCAATAAAAATCAACACTATATTTTTTTAAGGAACTGAAAACTCATCACAAAATATATTTGGAGAAGTAAGAGGCCCTGAATTGCCAAAGACATATTGAAAAAGAAAAATGAAGTTGGAGGTATCACATTACCTGACTTTAAAACATACTACAAAGCTACAGTGATCAAAACTGCATGGTATTGCACAAGGACAGACTTACTGACCAATGGAACCGAATTGAGAGTTCTGAAATAGATCCTCACATATACAGTCATCTGATATTCAACAAGGCCATGAAGCCCACTCATTTAGGAGAGAATGGCCTCTTTAACAAGTGGTGCTTGGAGAACTGGATATCCATATCCAAAAGAATGAGAGAGGAATACCATCTAACACCTTATACAAAAATCAACTCAAGATGGATCAAAGATCTAAATATAAGAGCCTAAACCATAAAGACCTTGGAAGATAATGTAGGGAAGCATCTACAGGACCTTGTAATAGGAAATGGTTTCATGAACTTCACAGCCAATGTACAAGCAGCAAGAGAAAAAATAGATAAATGGGATCTCCTCAAAATTAAAAACTTCTGCACCTCAAAGGATGTTATTAAGAAAATAAGAAGGCAGCCTACCCAATGGGAGAAAATACTTGGCAACCATATATCTGATAGGAACCTAATATCCTGCATATATAAGGAAATCCTACACCTCGTAAAGAAAAAGACAAACAACCCATTTAAAGATTGGGCAAGTGACCTGAAATGACACTTCTCCAAGGAAGAAATACAAATGGCTAAAAAGCACATGAAAAAATGCTCAACATCGCAGGCTATTAGGGAAATGCAAATCAAAACTACAATGAGACACCATCTTACACCCATCAGAATAGCAGCTATTTTTAAAAAACAGCAGAATATAAGTGTTGGAGAGGATGTGGAGGAATAAGATCCCTCATCCACTGCTGGTGGGATTGTGGAATGGTCCAGACACTGTGGAGGACAGTTTGGCAGTTCCTCAGAAAACTAACAATAGATCTTCTGTATGATCCAGCAATTCCATTACTGGGTATATACCCAGAAGAACTGAAAGTAAAGACACGAACAGATATATGTACACCAATGTTCATAGCAGCATTGTTCACAATTGCCAAAAGTTGGAATCAACCCCAGTGCCCATCAACACATGACGGGATAAACAAAATCTGGTACATACATACAATGCAATATTACTCAGCTTTAGAAGGAATAAAGTGCTAAAACATGGAATAACATGGATGAATCTTGAAGACCTTATGTTGAGTGAAGCAAGCCAGGCATTGAAGGATGAACAGTATGTGACCTCACTGATTTGAATTGAGGAATGTTAACTGTCTCTGAGAACCACTGTTTGAATGATAAGTTAACAAGGGAGAGAGAATGGTAGGTTGCAAGCCATTACCCATATGGACATAATCTATGGTAAAGTGATAGAATATAGCTACATATTGAAGGATAGGAAAGGTGGATAGTGATATTATTGGGTTTGGTGGAGCAGGGTTAACAGGTGGGAAGATTAAGAAGGGCAGATTAGAATACTCAGGGTATGCAACTATGAATCTTGTCATCCCATGAGCCAAGACAGGGGAGTGTTATATGCCCCTGGGGGATAGGGAGGGAGGAACAGAAAAGATCAAATGGGGCATTTAGTGGTCATTGGAAATGTTCTTCATTACCTTACAGTAATGGACACAGAAAATGGTAAATATCATCAAAAATATTAAACTGTACCGTCTAAAATGTAAACTATACTGTAAAACATTGACAATACTTAGTAGCTATGTTTCACTATCTGTATAACAGTTATAACAATGCTACCATCCACAAAAAAAAAAAAAAAGGTTGTAATATGGGGTGGGGAAGGGGGAGGGAGTTTGGGTATATGGGAATCTCTAGTATTCCGTGAGTGACTTTCCTGTGACCTAAAACTTCTTTGAAAACTAAATGAAAATTTGGGAGACACTGGGGAATGAGAGGGGGAAGGTGACACAGTACACACTGGACATCTTTTTCTCAGTTTCCTTGTATTTTATCTCTTGCATTTAAGCTTATCATTATTATTTCATTTTCCTATTAATTGTATTTGGTTATTATTTGGGCTTCATCTTCAAGGAAAGTTTTGGGTCACAAAAGGGTTAAAATGGGGGTTGCAGAGGATCATTGGTGGGGGATGTCTGGGATGGGGAATTCATGGGAGTAAGTTCACCTGAATATACATGAAAGATATATAAAATAGTTAAAATGATCGAGGGATGGGGCATGGTCACGGTGGGTAGACAATCACTCAGTAAATGAAGGAATACTGAATTCCCAGCCTGGAGAGCTCTGGCACATTCTCCAAGGGAGCAGCAACAGTCCCCCGAGTGCAGGGGCAATGTCTGGCAAAAGAGGATGGCCCACTGTTGGGTTCTTGTTATTGATGACTAGCCTTATGAGTCTATGCTCCTGTAATTGAAACTTGGCCTACTGTTATGGGGTGCCTAAGAGTTGCCACCTGAGAGCCTCCTTGTTGCTCAAATGTGCCCTCTCTCTAAGCCAAAATCAGCATATAAATGCATTACCTGCCCCCCAATGTGGGACATGACTCCTGGGGATGAGCATCCCTGGCAACGAGGGACTAATACCAAGTGCCAACTGGAAACACGACTCATAAAAAAACTTGAATAGTTGCTTATAACATTTTTGTAAGCAAATACACATATATGCATATATATTTATATATCATTTTACAAATGTTTGTATGTATTGTGAGAATTTTGATTTTTACCCATAATAAAAAAAAAAAAAAAAAAAAAAAAAAAG
>JAKSZT010050948.1:412371-458952 GCA_026826555.1 Tolypeutes matacus | reverse complement strand
AAAAAAAAAAAAAAAAAAAAACTTGAATAAATGGGGGAAAATGTAAAGATAAATGAGTTCATGTGGCTAAGAGGCTTCAAAGAGAGTCAGGAGTTCATCCCAGAGGTAACGCTTATGCACACCTCAGTAGGATCTCATAGAACACCAGAGTGGATATCACCCCACACAGAGGGACTCCTGAGGGCTTGGAGACACCCAGGTCCTATATAAGGGGGAATAGCCCCAGAGATTGATGCCTTATCAGTGGGCTCTACTTTGGAATCTGTACCCCTGAGAGTGAAAGAGTTGGACTCAAATAAGTCCTCCCTGCACATGGTCCATCAGTCCTTTCTATTCAAACATATATGTGGGGCTGGGGTTTGTAGGTGTACTTCCAGAGAGTGGAGCCTCTGGCCTGCCTATGTGCCAGCCATGCCTGGAATCTCGGTGGAGCTGCAACTCCTACTCTACAGCTCAATGGACTCACCCAAGTCACCTGGTGAGGAGACGATGATAATGGATAACGGCCATACCAGGGAATGGAGAGAGCCTGCAGCTGAAGGCAGGATACTCCCATCCACCGTATCCATGGGATATAACCCCACTCTCACTCGGAGATGAAGTGGACATCACCATTCTAGTCCCCTCAGGATTAGGGGAAGAGCTATGGACTAGAGTGGACTTCATGATATTCTGTTGTAGACATATTGGGATTCAAGCAATGGAAGAAATTATTACAGTGAGGTGAAGCCAGTGGCCACTAGAAGCTTTAGGGGTGGGGAGGGGAAGGGAAGTTCTAATACAGGGGCTTTTACAGGACTTGGGGATTGCCCTGAGTGACGTTGTGGCAATAGACATAGGCTATTTTACATCAGTGTATACCATGCAGAACTGTGTGGGAGAGAGTGTGGTCTATGATGTGAACTGTGGTCTATGCTTAGTGGCAAAGCCCCAGGATGTGTATATCCATTGCAGGTGATGTGCCACACTAATGAAAGATGTTTATGTGCGATGTTATGGGAGGTATCGGAGGTGGAGATCATGGGAATCCCTGTAATTTTTGTGTAACATTTATGTAATCTAAGCATCTTTTAAAATATATATGAAAACAATGATAATAACATTTATGTAAGCAAATGCACATATATGTATATATATCTGTATATCATTTTACAAATATTGGTTTGTATTGTGAAAAATTCGATTTTTACCCATTTTTTTTTTAAAAAAAGACTAAGTGTTGCTCTATCATCAGAACCCATGGAGGCAAAAAGAAAATGGTATGATGTACTTAAAGTATTGAAAAAGAAAAAATGGTAGCTGAGAATTCTTTATCTGGCAAAACTGTCCTTCAAAAATGATGATGAGTTTAAAGTCTTCCCAGGCAAACAAAATCTGAAAGAGTATTTTACCAAAAATACCAGATTTACAAGAGATACTAAAGAAGGTGCTACAGCCTGAAAGGAAAAACCAAGGGCAAGGGTCTTGGAGACTCTTAAGTTATTCATAAGAGGGTGAAAAGTCAGGTAATAGTTAGATATAACAATGGAAGGCAAAGGGATAAAATGGACAAAATAAGTCATGCCTTTACAGTAATGTCTGAACATTAATGGATTGAAGTCCCCAATCAAAAGACATAGACTGACAGAATGGATTTTTAAAAATGAGCCACCTATATGCTGTCTACAAGAGACTCAACACAGATGTAAGGTCACCATAAGGGTGAAAGTGAAAGGTTGTAAAAATATATTCCACACAAATAATAACCAGCAATATCTGGAGTAATGTCACTTATACTGGGCAAAATCATTTTTAAATGCAAAACTGTAATAAGAAGTAAAAAATGTCATTATATATGAATAAAAGGAGCAATTCACCAAGAAGAAATAACTATGATAAGTATTTATGCATCTAACATTGGTGTCCCAATACACATGAGGCACACACTGGCAAAACTGAAGGAAGAAATAGTCATCTCTACAATAATAGGTGGAGACTTCCATACAATATCTCAGCATTGAATAGAACATCTGGGGAGAGTATAAATAAAGAAAGAGAGAGCTTGAATAACATGATATATGAATAGACATTTATAGAGCATTACACCCCAAAATAGCAGGATATACATTATTATGGAAGATTCTCCAAGATAGACAATATGTTGAGTCAAAAGACAGATCTCAATACATTTTAAAAGATTGAAATTACACAGACACTTTCTCTTCACATAATGGAATGAAACTGTAAATCAAAAACAAAGAAAAAGGGAAAAATCACGAATATATGGAGCTTAAACAATACACTCAAATAATCAGTGGCTCAAATAAGAAATAGCAAGAGAAATCAATAAATATCTAGAGATGAGTGAAAATTAGAACACAACTTATCAAAACATATGGGATACAACAAAGGTAGCACTGAGAGAGAAATTTACAGTCTTCAATGCTTACATTAAAATACATGCACACCAGTGTTCATAGCGGCATTATTCACTACTGCCAAAAGTTGGAAGCCACCCAAATGGCCATCAACAGATGAATGGGTAAGCAAACTGTGGTGTATACATACAATGGAATATTAACTCACCTGCAAGAAAGAATGCAGTATCAACATACTAGATAATGTGGATTAAACTTGAAGATATTATGTTGAGTGAAGTAAGTCAGGCACTGAAGGACAAATATTATATTACTTCACTGATGTGACTTAAGAAAATTGAGCAGACTCACAGAGCTAGAGTTAGGAAGACAGTTTTATGGGAAACACAAAGGGAGTAGAGGGTGTTGAGCTGATTCCCATATGGGAAAAATCTATGATAAAGTGTAAGGGTGTGGTTGGGCAGTGGATGGGCATGAGAGTGGTGTAGTGATGAGAGTGGGTTTGGCAGTACTGGTCTGTGAGGGGTGCAGGGTGGTGAGTTTGGGATAGACTATCCATGGAATTGAGGGGAGGGTTGGAGGAAGAAGCAGGTGAGCTCTGGGGATTTACAGGTCTGTGGTTAAAACTACAATGTCAGGATGTTCTTTTGGCAATATGGCATGGGAGAGTTACTGGTATAGGAGGTCAGGTGTGGGGAGATATGGTGGTTAGGATGCCCCTAGGGCATGCTCCTATGGAATATGTAAGTGTTCATCTTGTTATAGTGTATGATCTCAGTGGGTGGAGACCCACACAATAAACAAGATAATATTAAACTCCCATCCTGGGGAGTCTGTTATGTTCCCAAATAGAGGGAAAAGACAATGTTTAGTTGCTATATTTTGCTATCTGCATAACAGTTATAACAATGCTAACAACCAAAAAAAAAAAAAAAGGAGGGGGAGTTAATATGGGGTGGGGAAGGGGGGGTGGTTTGGTATCTGGGAGTCTCCGGCACTCCGTGTGTGCCTTTGCTGTGACCTAAAACATCTTTGAAAATTAAATGAAAAATTGGGAGACAATGGGGATTGAGAGGAGGAAGGTGTCATGGCACACCAGACATCCGATAACACAGTGATAAAGGGAAGGAAAAAAGGGAAAAAAGAAGAGAGAAAGGAAATAAAAATGAATATATATATATATATATATTTTTTTTTTAAAGGCAAAAAAAAAAAAAAAAGAATCCCTGGAGAATATAGTTAGTGCCTAATAAAAGAAAGCAGACCAATATGTTAAGTGCTCAATATTACTGCAAGTAACGATGAATCTTTTTCTTCAAAAATTGAAAATTAGCAGTTACCTTAGGTTCTGAGGGGAAGGGGATGAAAGATAGAATAGATGGAACATAGGTCACTTTTAAAGCATTAGAATTATTCTGCATGATCTTGCAATAATGTTTGTAGGTCATTTTAAATTACATCAAGTCCTATAAAAGTGTACGGTGCAAAATGTAAGCCATAGTGTAAACCATTGACCATGATTGGTAACAATGCTTCAATATTTATACACCAATTGTAACCAATGTAACATCAGCATGTAAAATCTTATTAATAGGGGATAGCAGAAAAGGGGGAGGATGTTGGGTATATGGGAATCCCCTATATTTTCTATGTGATTTTTCTGTAACCTAAAGCTTCTTTGAAGATAAAGTGAAAAAAATAAGACACTGAGGCAATATACTGAAGAAATTTTCACTGTACCTACAAGACAACAGATCTTATAATGATAAAAGACACAATATCTAAAAATTTTTATATTATTTCAAATTTTTTTAATTTTAATTTTTATTTTTAAAACTATTATTTCATTTTCTTATTAATTTTATTTGATTACTTTGTTAGCTTCATTTTTGGAGAGGTTTTGGATCACAGAAGGGTCACAACAGTGGCAGGGGAGGATCATTGGTGTGGGATGTCAGTGATGTGAAGATGTGTGGGGAGGAGTGAACATGGGACATGCATATAAAGCATATGAATATGTTCAAGTGTTAATAGGGCATTGTTTCAGTGGGTAGGGACCCATACAATAACCAAAAGAATAATAAATTCCCATCCTGGGGAGTCCTGCTATATTCTCTAATAGGAGAGCAAGAATCACCTGAGTACAAGGGCAGTGTCTAATGAAGGAAGACAAACCAATATGCCAGGCCCTTGAGACAGATGATTATACTTATGAACCTCTACTGGTGAAATTGGAATTTAGTCGATATCATATTTTGGCTAAGAGTTACCTCCTGGAAGCCTCATTGTTGCTCAAATGCAGACTTTCTTTAAGCCAAATTCAGCATATAAATGCACTTCCTTCCCCACTGTATGGGATATGACTCCCAGGGATGAACCTCCCTTGCAGTGAGGGATTATTACCAAGTGCCAATTTGCAATGCATCTGGAAAAAAACCTTGACCAAAAGGGGGAAATATTAAATAAAAATGAGTTTCTATGGCTAAGAGATATCAAAGTGAGTTGGGAGGTCATTCCAGAGGTTCTGCTTATTCATGTCTCAGTAGGATCTCATTGACATTCATAGTAAATGATGCCTCAAAAAGTGGAGCTTCTGAGGGCTTTAGAGACATCTAGATACTATAAAGACAGCAGACAAGCACAGGA
The DNA here is from genome assembly GCA_026826555.1 of Tolypeutes matacus. Classification (NCBI taxonomy): domain Eukaryota; kingdom Metazoa; phylum Chordata; class Mammalia; order Cingulata; family Chlamyphoridae; genus Tolypeutes; species Tolypeutes matacus. Next base: position 453,949 of record JAKSZT010050948.1, on the reverse strand, counting down.
ATTTAGTACATTGTCAGTGGGCCTTACTTTGGAATTTATTCTCCCCTGTGTAACAGAGTTAGACTCACTTAGTTTTATACACATGGCTCTTATGCCCAGTTTAATTGAACCTATTATTAGCTCTATACTTGTTAAGTGTATGTCCCAGAGACATAAATCTTTGGTCCATGCATGTGCCATCTGAGCCCTGCATCTCAGCCACATTACAACACCTACTCTCCAGTTCATTGGATTCACTCAGGACAACTAACAAGGAAATGATGATGGACAACACCCATCCTAAGGAACAGAGAATGTCTGCAACTTCAAGCAAGAAAGTTACATCCATTTGCTCATGGGAAATAAGTTCCTTCTCAATTAGAATCAGTAGGCATCACCATCCCAAACTTCAAGACTTGGAATGAAAAATGGACTAAAATAGACTTATTATTATTCTAGCAATGAAAGAACTTTTACATTGATATAAAGGTAGTGGTCACCAGATGTTCTGAGGGGAGGGAGAAGGAAGAATAGATGTAATATGGGGGCATTTTTGGGACATTTGAATTGTCCTGCATGACACTGCAATGACATGGGCCATTAAACATTTTGTCATAACCTATAAAATTGTGTGGGAAAGACTGTAAATTATAATGTAAACCATAGTCCACAGTTAGTAGCAATACTTCAACATGTGTTTATCAATTTTAACAAAGGTACCACACTAATGAAAGATGTTGCTAGGGTAGGAAGGTGTGGAAGGGGAGTAGGAAGGGCATATGGGTATCCCCTATATTTTTCATGTATTATTTATGTAATATAAATCTTTTTTAAAAATTTAAAAAATATTAAATGTAATTAAATAAATAAAAGAAGAAAAAAATCACCCAATAATTATTAAATAAACAATATTATAGAAAAAAGTAGAAACAGCTAAAATCAAAGATGTAAGTGCTTGATAGAGGAATTATGAAAAGAACAGCAAACTAATCCCAAAGCAAGCAGAAGTTAAAAAATAATAAAGATTAGAACAGAAATTAAGGAAATTGAAGACAACAAGAAACAAACAAACAAAAAGAATCACAAAACCAAAAGATAGTTTTTGAGAAGATCAAAAATATCTAAAAAAACTTAGCTAGACAGACAAAAGAAAAAAGAGAAAAGATGCAAATACATAAAGTTAAAAAATGAGAGGGGGCATTAATTGTGACCCCACTAAAATAAAAGAGATCATTAGAGGATACTATAATCAATCGTTCGCCAAAAAATTAAATAACATAGACAAATTCCTATAAACACATGAATAACATACACCGAACCTAGAAGAAATAGAAGACCTGAACAAACCAATAACGGGAAATGAGATTGAAATAATAATAAAAAATGAAAGCCAAGGACTAGATGGCTTTACAGGTAAATTCTACTGATCATTCAAAGAAAATCTAACACCAATCTTATGCAAATTCTACCAAAATATTGAATAGGAGAGAATACAGCCAAACTCATTCTCTGAAGCTAATGTTACTCATATACCAAAGCAGAAAAACATACTACAAAAAAACTTTTTACAGATCAATTTCTTTAGTGAATATAGATGCAAAATGTTTAAACAAATTACTTTTTAACCAAATCCAAAAGTGCATTAAAAGAATTATTCACCTGGAAACACACAATCAATAGAGTTTTATCTCAGGTATGCAAGGGTGGTTCAACACAAGAAAATCAATCAGCTTAATACACTACAGTAATAAATTGAAGAAGGGAAACCACATGATCATCTCCATTGATGCAGAAAAGGTATTTGACGAAATCCAGCATCCATTCTTGATAAAAATGATAGGAAAATAAAGGTTTCTCAATATGGTAAAGTGTGTATATGAAAAACCTACACCTAGCATTGTACTCAATGGTGAAATTTGTAAGCTTTCCTGCTGAGATCAGGAACAAGACAAGGATACCCACTGTTACCACTATTCTTCAATATTGTGCTAGAATTTCTAGCTAAAGCAATTAGGCTAGATAAAGAAATAAAAGACACCCAAATAGGAAAGGAATAAGTAAAACTTTCACTATTCACCGATGATATGATCCTATATCTAGGAAATTCTGAAAAATTCACAAAAAGCTACTAGAATTAATAGAAGAGTTCAGCAAAGGGGTGAGGTACAAGATCAATATGCAAAAAAAAAAAAAAATCAATAGCATTTCTATCCACTACACCTGTGCAATCAGAGGAGGAAAACAGTAAAAAGTTCCATTTATAATAGTGACTAAAAGAATCAAATATTTAGGAATAAACTAAACCAAGTATAAAGGACCTGTAATCAGAAAACTACAAAACATTGCTAAAAGAAACCAAAGTAGACTTAGTAAATGGACGGACATTCTATAATCATGGATTGGAAGGCTAAATATCATTAAGATGTCAATTCTACCCAAACTGATTTACAGATTCAACACAATCCCAATAAAAATCCCAACAGTCTTTTTTGCAGAAATGGAAATCCAGTTATCATATTTCTTTGGAAGGGTAAATGGCCTTGAGTTGCAAAAAGTGTCTTAAAAAAGAACAAAGTTTCAGAACTCTCACTTCCTGACTTTAAGGCTTATTACTTATCTACAGTGATAAAAACAAACAAACAAACAAAACAAAGAAACAAAAAATCCCAGCATGGTACTGGCATAAAGACAGATAATGGAAAAGAAACAACAACTCAGAAATAGACCCTCACATCTTCAGTCAAGTGATTTTTGCAAAGGCTATCAAGCCCTCCCAGCTGGGCCAGAACAGTCTATTCAACAAATGGTACTGGGAGAACAGGATAGCCATATGCAAAAGAAAGGAAGAGGACTCCTATATCACACCTTATATAAAAATTAATTCAAAATGGATCAAGAACTTAAATATAAAAGCAACAACCATAAAAATCCTAGAAGAAAATATAAGAAAACATCTTAAAGATCTTGTGGTAGGTGGTAGTTCCTTAAACCTTACACCCAAAGCATGAAAAGGAAAATAGATAAATGGGACCTTTTCAAAATTAAACACTTTTGACTTTGTCAAAAGGGTGAAAAAGCAGCCAACTCAATGGGAGAAAATATTTGCTAATCACATATTTGATAAGAGCTTACTATTCATGATACACAAAGAAATCATACAACTCAACAATAAAAAGACGACCTGATTTAAAAATGGGCAATAGACTTAAGTCATTTGTTCAAAGAAGAAATACAAATGGTGAAGAAAGACATGAAAAAATCTTCAACATCACTAGTGATTAGGGAAGTGCAAATCAAAACTACAATGAGATTTCACATCTGACTGGCCACTATTAAAAAGTCAGAAACGTGTAAATGTTGGAGAGGATGTGAAGAGATAGGAACACTTATTCACTGATGTCTGGAATGTAGAATGGTATAGCACTGTGGAGGACTGTTTGGCATTTCCTATTGAAGTTGAATATAGACTAGCCATGTGAGCTGGCAATACTATTACTAGGTGTATATCCAGAAGAAATGAGAGCCTTTACATGAATAGGCACCTGCACACCGATGTTCATAGTGCTGTTATTCATAATTTTCAAAAGTTGGAAACAACTCAGGTGTCCATCAACTGATAAATGGACAAACAAATTGTGGTTTATACATACAATGGTATATTATGTAACTGTAAGAAGAAATGAAGTCGTGAATTATATCACAGGATGGATGAACCTAGATGATATTAGGTTGAGTGAAGCAAGCCAGACACAAATGGACAAATACTGTATGATTGCACTTTTATGAACTAAATATATTGTGCAAACTCTTGGAGTTAATAATTAGAATACAGGTCACCATAAAATAGAATAAATGTAGAGAATGGAAAGATGAGGTTTAATATGTGCAGAATTGGTAAAAATTTATTTGTAAATCTTTGGAAATGAATAGAAATGGTAAAAGAACATCATAGTGTTTGTAAACAGCAGAGCTATTATATAGGTATGACAGTGGTTGAAAGTGTAAGGTCATGTATATTACCTGAAGGAATGCTAAAAAATGTAACATGGACTGTATAACATAGTGAAACTACAATTAAAATATGAATATGGGTGATATGGCATATATGACAGTTTTTAGAAAATATAAATAGAACTAAACTAGAGAGATGGAAACAGAATAGCAGCTATATATGGCAGGGGAAGCATAGAGAGATTGAGATGTGATGGGTTTTTTTTCATTATCATTTTTATTGGAATAATGAAAATGGTCTAAAAATGATTGAAGTGTTCAATGCACAACTATGTGATTATACTGAATGCCATTGATTGTACCCTTTGCGAAGATTTGTGCTTTAGTAATATGTATCAATAAAACTGATTTGTTAAAAAAAAGTTAATAGAAATAAGTTTCAAGATGAACCTAAAGTTAAATTAGCAGCCAAGTATTTTAAATCAGTTTTAAACACATTAATGGCTTAAAGAATAGATTATCCTAATGATGAAATATATATATGAAATCAGAGCAGAAAAAAGCAGTTTAAAATAAAATGAACTAAATAGAAATTCTAGAAAGAAAAAGTAAAATACTGGATAACATGAAATTTGCTGGAAGGACTCAAGAACAGATTAGCAGCTAACAAAGAGAGTATCAGCTGTTCTAAGTATATCAGGGCAGCTGTAAAATGAAAACTTCCCACCAAACTGAGAGGGATAAGTCAGACCAAAGAACGACTGGGACAAGCCCAGCTTGGCAAGCAAAAGTATGTTTAATAGGGTGCTTACATGGGGAAGCTCACCACACAGTGGTAGAACCGAGCTTTGTCATGGCCTAAATCCTCATGTGTGGTGTTGGGTGGATAGCATGGTACTTCTGAGGCTCGGATTTGTTTGCCACAAAGCAAGAGGGCTTTTTTTTTTTTTTATCTTTTATTTATTTATTTATTTTATTTTTATTTTTTAAATTTTACCGGGAGGTCCCGGGGATCGAACCCAGGTCCCTCCATATGGCAGATGGACACCCAACCATTTGAGCCACATCCACCCCCAGCAAGAGGGCTTTTTATACTAATGTCTATGTGTGGATGAGGAGGCATGTGAGGAGGAGCATGATTAAGAAATTCAGTGCTTAGGACAAATAATAAAGGAACAGACATTCACAATGTTTCTTAACAGGGCAGAAGTTATACTTTTTTTTTTTTTTTTTAAGATTTTATTTATTTATTCATTTATTCCCCCCTTGCTGCTTGTGCTCGCTGGGTCAGCTAACCACGCTGTGTGGGCGGGCTTGCCTTCACCAGGAGGCCCCGGGAACCGAACCCGGGGCCTCCCATCATGGTAAACGGGAGCCCTACTGATTGAGCCACAGCCGCCTCCCAGAAGTTATACTTTTACAGTAACTATTTAACACTAGCATTTACAATGATTGCCAGTAGGATTGAAGTTACTTATTTACAGTAATTGCATAAGGGATCTATTGAAATGAAGGTAGTCAAGCATTTCACAGAATGATTATTCTTTAAAGTTCCCTGGGAAAGAAGTCCAAGCATACAAGATTTACTTGTATCAGTCATGAGTTTACAAACAGTTATTTCTCAAGACTTGCTGTGTAACTTTTAAGAAATGAAATACTGCTGTGATTAGAAAGTGAAATAACTAGAAGGTTGTGGGAAAAATGCAAAGCCATATAAACTACATCAGTAATCTTGAAACCAGATGAATAATTGTTTGTCAAACTGAGGAGGTAAGAGAAAAACAACAATAATAGCAACAGTGTTTAAATAAACAAAAGCAGAGCCTGCATGCTTCAAAAACATTGAATAAACAGTGACATAAATTTTGGAGAAAAATATCAAATTAGAGATCTAAGAAATTCTGAACCTCCCAAACAAGTTAAATCCAAATACATCAAAATACACATACCACTCACCTCCTTTCGCACAGAATCACATCATAATGAAGCAAAAAAAAATATGTAAAGAAACACTTCAAAGTAGACAATGGTGCAGACAGATACCATGGCAGGATGGGAGAGAAAAGGGAGAAAGTTTGGGGGAATGTGGAGCAGGGAACACATCGATAAAGACTGGATTCCCATTTAAAAAGCAATGATAAGAAGAAGAAATCTAAAAATTGTGAGAAAGCAAAAAGAAAAATAATTCTATATTTTCTGAAAATTTATGTGAAACTCAAGTGTGATATAGAGACATTTTAAATAAATGAAAGCTCAAAACATTTCTTGGCAATAGCTCTGCAGTAGAATAAAAACTAAAGTTCACCAGCATGAAGACTATAATGAGAGGAAAAACTGAATCTACAGAAAGATATTTTTAAGAGGTGATGAATTTTTAAAACAGTTATTATTGTTGATGTTGGAATGATGAAGATACCCTAGGAATGATTGGAGTGATGAATGCACAACTATGTGATTATACTGAATGCCATTGATTGTACACTTTGGGTGGATTTATGCTTTATTAATGTATATCAATAAAATTGATTTGTTAAAAAAGATATGAAGAGTGCTATTCATGGAAACATATGAATTTCTGTTAAAGTCAACTATGTACAACAAAAATACTAGCATTGTATTTTCAGATTTGTAATATACAGGAAACAATGGCTGGAATGACTAGGAACATATGAAATTAGAGATATACAGGTTTCTTATACTTTTATATGAAGAGGTGAGATATTTTTCCTTTTATGTTAGCAAAATTAAAGATTTACAGAAAAAAAATTCATGTACAATGTACAGACCTCTCATGTACTCCTTCATAAACACAGCTTACCTATTATTAAGGCTTTGTATCAGTGTGGTGCTTTAATTACTATTGTTGAAACGATATTATTGTAAATATAATGTCAAGTGCCATCCATAATTTACCTTAGATTTCACTGTTTTTGTTGTAAAGTTCTGTTTTTATTTGTTTGTTTGTTTGTTTCAAATTTTCCTTCTCCTTCCCCTCTGGGCTTCCAGTCCTCTCTCCTGGTGTAAGGGCTCATTTCATTCCAGGCTTTCTCTATCAGGGTCGGCTGTTCTGTTCTCATCCCATGGCCAGCTGCAAACTATCAGGCAAATGGCTCCTCTCTTCCTGGGGCCCCAGGATAAAAAACAATCTTCCTGTGTGTCTATCCCTGTCTATAACAGTCAGACTTCCTCTGTGATACAATTTATATTAGACCCAGCAAAAGGACGGAGATCTGACCTGTGGTATCCCTTACTGATGTAGCCCAATCAAAAGCCCTAAATTGATTTTATCAAGTAATCTTAACCAAAGGCCCCTCAACTGAATTTAACACAATCAAAGGGTATCACACCCAGAAGAATCGCTTAGTTTACAAACATAATCTTTCTCTTTTTGGGATTCATAAATAATTTCAAACTGTCACAGTGGGTGTCCTAATTTTGTCCCTGATCACTGGGAAAGCTTTATCACCATTGAAAATGGTGTTAGCTGTGGGATTTTCATTTATTACCTTTATCATATTGAGTTAATTTCATACTATTACTAGTTTTCTGAGTTTTCTTTCTATCATTAGCGATTTCTGTTTTACCAAATAACTCTTCTGCATCAATTGAAAAGATTGTCTTTTTTAACTTTGTTTTATTATGATGTTTTATATACGTAAATTTTCTTATGTTTCTTCAGCAACCACCATTGACTACCTAGAATAATTCCCACTTGATCATGGTATATAATTCTTTAAAAGTGTTGGTGGATTACATTCCTAGTATTATGTTGAGTATTTCTTGCATCTATACTCATAATCACTATTTGTCCATAATTATATCATCATATCATTATCTAACTTTGGTGTTAGAGTGACATTCACCTCATAGAATGAGTTAGGAAGTGTCCACTCTGATTCAATTTTTTTGGAGTAATTTGAGAAGGATTGGTGATTTATAATATTTGGTGTAATTTAACAGTTAGCCCATCTCATCCTGTTATTTTCTTCCTTGGGAAGTTTTTAATTACTGGTTTGATCCCTTTAGTTGTTATTGTTCTGTTGAGATCTTCTATTTTATCTTCATTCAGTGTATATAGCTTGTGCATTTCTGATACTTTGGATATTTCATCTGGGTTATCTCATTTTAGAGGGTACAATTATTTATAGTATCCTCTTAAATATATATTTTTTAATTTTTGTGGGATTGATGTCAATGTCCCTCCTCTCACTTCCGATTTTAGTTATCTCATTTTTTCTTCATCAGTATATCTAAAGTTTTGTTGATTTTGATGATATTTACAAAGTTTTTGGTTTTGTTGAGCCTTTCTATTGAGTTTTTATTCTCTATTTCATTTATCCCCACTATAATCTTTATTTCCTTCCTACTGCTCTCTTTCAATTTATTTTGATGTTCTAGTTCTAATACCTTAAGTTGAGAAGCTAGGTCTATTTGAGATATTTGTTTTTGTTGTAAGATTTCAGAGCTATAAATTTCCTCTCACAACTGTTTTTGCTGTATCCTATATGTTTTAGTGTTTTGATTTTCTTTATTTGTCTCAAATCTTTTTCTAATTGCCTTTGTAATTTCTTCTTTGATCCACTGGGTGTTAAGAATATCTTTTTAAATTTTCATATATTAGTGACATTTCCATTTATTCCTCAGTTAGTGATTTCTTGCATCATTTTAGTGTTGTCAGAGAATATTCTTTATATGATTTCAATATTGTTAGCTTTATAAATAATTGTTTTGTGACCCAGTATATGTTCTATTTTAGAGAGTGATCAATGTGCACTAGAGACGAATGCATATTAGGCTCTTGTTGGGTGAAGAGTCCTACTTATGTCATTTAGTTCTAGTTTGTTAGAGTATCACTCAGCTATTCTATTTCCTTATTAATCTTCTATCTAGATGTTCAATCCATTATTTAATATGGTGTATTGAAATCTCTTACTATTGACATACAGCCATCTATGTCTCCTTTAAATTTGTCAATATTTTCTTCATTATTGTGGGACTGGTTTTTGTGCTTATATTTATTTATAATTATCTTTTTGTTGAATTAACTCCTTCATCAATACATATTTTCCTCCTTTGTCCCTTTAAAAAGTTTTGGATTTGAAGTATTTTATCTGATTCCTATACTTTCCTACTTTAGATTATAATTTGCATTATATATTTTACCATCATTTCCTGTCAACCTACTATGTCTTTGCATATAAAGTGAGTTCCTTTTTTTTTTTTAATTTTTTATTCATTTTTATTGTGGGTAAAAATCAAAATTCTCACAATAATACAAACATTTGCAAAATGATATATAAATGTATATGCATATATGTGTATTTGCTTACAAAAATGTTATTTATATATATATATATATATATATATATACATATATTTTAAGAGGTGCTTAGATTACCCAAAATATTACACGGAACCCACTGGGATTCCCCTGTTGCCCACCTCCCACACCTTCCACCACATCCCACACAAACATCTCCCACAAGTGTGGCCCACCACCCTCAATGAATTTACACATCCTGGAGCCTTGCCACCAACCATAGACCACAGTTCACACCGTAGACCACACTCTCTCCCACTCAGTTCTGAGTGGTGTGTGCTGATTTAAAATGGCCTACATCCGTTGCCACAACAGTACTCAGGACAACCTCTAACTCCCAAAGAAGCCCCTGTATTTCAACTGCTCATCCACTCCCTACCCCAAAAGTGTCAAGTGGCCACTGGCTCCACCCCATTGTTATAATTTCTTCCATTGCTAGAATCACCATATGTGAACAAGAGAATACCATCAAATCCACTCTAGTCCTTTTTTAAATAACATATACTCAGGTCATATATTATAGCCATTGTGCTAATCTCTTTGTTTTGATTAAAGAATTTAGTCCATTTATATTTAAAAGAGCTGCTACACCTGCAGAATTTTCTTCTTCCATTTTTTTTCTCTTTTTGTGCTTTGTATGATTTATACCTTTTCTTTCCCCTTGATTGATCCATTAATGTCTACTTTGTATTCTTTGGTAGTGCACCACTTTGCATCTCTTTTCATTTCCTTCTGCTTTTTTTAAAAAGATATTTTCTTTGTGGTTACCATGGGGCTTAAATACAACACCAAAATATGTAACAATCTTGTTTGATTTAATGACAACTTAACTTCAAAAACATTTGCAGACAATGTTTGTTTTTTTTCCCATATTCTTTTTTTTAAATTATTTTTCTTATTTTTAAAGAAGCTTTAGATTACATAAATCTTACACTAAAAATATAAAATATTCCCATATGCCCCCTCCGCACCTCCCACAGTTTCCTATATTAACATACTTCTTTAGTGTGGTACATTTGTTACAACTGATGAACCCGTATGGAAGCATTGCTACTAACCATGGACTACAGATTACATTATAGTTTACACTGTCCTGCACACTTTTGTAGGGTATGACAAAATATTCAATAGCCTGTATCCATCACTGTAATGTCATGCAGGACAGATCCAATGTCCTAAATGCCTGCATATTAGACCTATTCTGCCCTCTCTCAACCCTTAGAACCTCTAGTAGCCACTGCCTTTATACCCATGATAAGAGTTCTTCCATTGATAGGATAATAATAAGACTACAGCAGAATAATAATGTCTACTTTAGTCCATTTTTAATTCCCCAATCTTGAGGCTCTGGGGATGGTGATGTGCACGATGCTTCTAATTTAGAGGGCACTTAGATCTCATGGGGGCAGATGGATGGAGCTATCTTGCTTGTGGTTGCTGACACTATCTGTTCCTTAGGATGGGCATTATCCATCATCATCTCCTTGTTAGTTGTCTTGTGTGAGTCCAATGAACTGAAGAGTAGGTGTTGCAACTTGGCTAAAATTCAGGGCTCAATTGGACACATAGACAGACCAAAGATTTAAGTCTCTGGGACATGTATTTATTAAGTATAATGCTAATTATGGGTTCAAATCAAAGGGGCAGAAGAGCCATGTGTAGAAAATCTATATAAATGAGTCTAACTCTTTTGCACTGGGGAATATAAATTCCAAAGTAAGGCCCACCGACAAGGTGCTGCATTCCTGAGCTGTCTGCCTGCTTATAGTTTCTGGATATCTCTTGAGCCTCAGGAGCCCCACTATTTGAGTCACTGTTTACTGTGGCAGTCAATGAGATCCTGCTAAGACTTGCATAAGCGTAACTTCTTATTTTGTTGACTTCATTTTTGGAGAGGTTTTGGATCACAGAAGAGTCACAGCATTGATAGGAAAGGGCCATTCATTCAGGGTGTCAGTGATGTGGGGATGCATGGGACGAGTCTCACCTGGGGCATGCCTCTAAGACATATGAATATGTTCAAGTGTTCATGTAAAACTCTCAGTGATGTTCATGTAGTGTTCATGCTACATTTTCTCATAGGACAGCAAGGAACCCCCTAATGCAAAGACAATGTCTAGCAAAGGGAGAGAGACCATTATGCCAAGCCCTTGATATTTATGATTGTATTTAACCTTTCCTTTGAAATTGAAACATAGCCTAGTATTATATGTTACCTAAGAGTTACTTCCTGAAAGCCTCCTTATTGCTCAAATGTGACCTCTCTCTAAGCCAAACTCACCATATTAACGTACTACCTTTACCCTGGTGTGGGACATGACTCCTGGGAATGAAACTCCCTGGCACCGATGGATTATTACCAAGCAACAACTAGCAATGCATCTGGAAAAAGACGTTGACCAAAAGGGGGAAATGGTAAATACAAATGAGTTTTTATGGCTATGAGATTTCAAAGTGAGTTGGGAGGTCATTCCAGAGGTTATGCTTATGCAAGAAGACAATGTTTCTTATTTTTTATTATTTTTATTTTTATTTTTTGAAAGCTACTTAGATTATACATATGTTACACAAAAAATATAGGGATTCCCATATGCCCCACTCCCCATACCTCCCAGACTCTCACACATAAACATGTTTCATTAGTGTGGCACATTCATTGCAATTGGTAAACACACCCCGGGGCTTTGCCATTAAACATGGACCATAGCTCACATTACTTCTCCATCCCCCTATCATTTTGTTTTATACTTTCAAATTATGTTCTTACATATTATATATATCATTAACCATCAATTTGTCATTTTTATGCATTTGCTTTTTAGAATATCTACAAATAAAAGGTGGTGTTATAAAAAAATACAATATAATAATACTGGGTTTTATAATTACCATATGTTCACTTTATCCAGAAATCAATATTACTTCATACTGCATCAATCCCTGTCCACTGCCTTCCCTTTTTAGTCTGAAGAACTCCTTTTCACTTTGTTTAACAGATCTACAGGTGAAAATTTCCCTCAGAATTTACTAATCTGGGAAATTCTTAATCTCTCCCTCATTTTTAAGACAATCTTGCTGGATATAAAATTCCTTATTGAAATTGTTTTCTTTCAGTACTAAAATATTTCATGATTCTACCTTTTTGCCTCTATGTTTCTGATGGGAAATTGGCATCTCATTTTATAGGGACAGTATTTTATATAATGTGTTGCTTTTCTCTTGAAAGTTAAAGAACTCTTCCTTTACCTTGTATTATACAGTTTGACTATGTTGTGTCTGTGCATAGTTCTCTTCAAGTTTATATATTTGGTGTTCATTAGTCTTCATGAATATCTGTATTCACCTCTTTTATTAAATTTGAGAAGTTCTCTGCAATTATGTCTTTGAATATTCCTATTATCTCTTTCTTTATTTCTTCTTCTAGTACACCTTTTATGAATATAATGGTATTTTTAATGTATCCCAAAATCTCTTAGACCTTCTTCACTTTTTTCAATGTTTTTTCCTGGTCTTCAGAAGGAATCATTCCAATTGTCTTATCTTCAAGTTCAATTATTCTTTCTTTTGTATATCCAAAACCTGGGGTTCTTCTTTAATGATTTCTGAAGTTTTACCTTGTTACATAGATGTTTAAAAATTTCTTGGGAAGCGGCTGTGGCTCAATCAGTAGGGCTCCCGTTTACCATATGGGAGGCCCTGGGTTCGGTTCCCGGGGCCTCCTGGTGAAGGCAAGCCCACCCGCATGGCGTGGTTAGCTGACCCAGTGAGCACAAGCAGCAAGAGGGGGGGTAAATGAATAAATAAATAAAATCTTAAAAAAAAATTTCTTGTTTCTTTTTATTGAAAACATTTGTTGTACACTCTATATTTTATATTTTAATGTTTTAACTATGAGACTTAATCCTTGAGCTGTATGTTTCCCAAATATGTATCAGCTACTGATAATGTATTTATTTGAGTCTCAGCTGCTAACAAATATATACAAAACTTGTGCAAAAATAAGCTGTCACTGTCTTTGAAAATCAGCTCTGTGTTTGATGGACCTGTTCTTCATGCTTTAGCTCTCCTATCAAGAAGTTCAGCCTGAGGCAAAATTTGGGGTCCTCTCCTTCTTTTGGAGGCTCTGTCTTATACTGGGCTTGTATCCTGGCCATAGAACTCCCCCAGTTTATGGGAATTGGAATCCCTCTTCTAGCCTTATGAAATAGACTCCTCAGGGCACTCTATTAGATGTCATAAAGACAGGAATCCTTTGCCTCAGGATGCTTTGTTGATTGTTTATTTCACTATTCTTACTGTCTACAAGCTGTTTCTGCCTCCATGGCAAGTTCTAGGAGAGAGAGACAGAGATACGTGTCCTGGATCTGGCTTTCAGGCTGCCACTAGATAGATTGAAATCTACATGCACCCCATTGTGCACATAAAGATTACTCTACTCACTCTAAATTAGGACCAGGGAACCATTATTGAGAGCACAGGGGAGAGCTGGGGAATAGGTCAGCAATTGGTACCACTTTTAATTTGCATTTTCTTGATTCATTGCTAACCCAGTTATGGGAAACATTTAACTGCTTTCTGGAGTTTTGATAAGGAGGCTCAGCCACTTTTTGCTGGTCCTAAAAGATTCTGTGGGCATCCAGAAATTTGAAGTGTCTTACACTGCCATTTGCTTCTGTCTAGAAGCAATCATATTAATATTAAATACACTAAGATATTTTAAGTAGATCAATTTTATTCCCTAGAAATTTTTAGGTATATAGAAAACATGATGGAATACAATGTAATGAGGTATGTTAAAAAATCCACCACAAAGATTAAAATTTCATATTTAATATTTTATTAATCAAAATGAAGCTAGGAGAGAAGAATCAGAATTTCAAATCTATATGAAATAAATTGTAAACAACACATAATTACTTAAATGTAAGTCTACTAAACACTCCCATTTTTTAAGGCACAGTAACTGACTCTCTTAAAACTTGACACAACTATGTGATGTCTAAAAGAAACAACTGAATAGTTAAAGGAGGTATAGATAACCTGGTGATATAAGCATATAACAGTGCAAAATAGTAATGTTAGAAAATATAGAGTTCTTTATTCCAGAGATATGAAGAACAGTATAAAATCAAAATAGATCTAATCTTTTCAGAAAACTATAAAAATTCTTAACAGCTTAAAACACATAAAACAAAATTTGACAGAATCAAATTGAGGGATAATTAAAAAAAAAAACAGTGGCATTGAATATTTATCAGTGAGAAAGTTTTAACTTTGTTGAAATTTAGTACAAAGAAGTCATGTGTCCTTTCTGTTTCATGCTCCTCATCTTCTTCCAAAATTGTTTTACTATTAGAGATGATATATTGGAATCCCACCAATATTCACGTTAAAGTGATGTCATAAAATTAGTTTTGAGAATTATCTTTTTTTCAGATTTTACTTATATTATTTGAAAGAACAATTAACAACTATAAACATTAATTTAAATGCTGTGGTGAGAAATTAATTTTTGGTGATTTTGCAAGGAGTAGGCATAGCTTATTGGGTTAGAAGTGACATAGAAATATCCATCTATGTTTACTAGTTTACTAGTAAAACAATGTTTACTACCATGATAGTGTCACGCTTTTAAATATAAAATTATGTCATTGTGAAACTGTGCTATTCCATCCCTGGTCATTTATGAGCTGGCCTTTCAGACACAGATTAAGCATATCTCTAGAAATACCTTCTTTTTTATCCAGTCATATATTTGAGAATCAGATAAAATCCTAAGATATGATGCTTAACATTATATGGTTTCTATGGGGAAAGCAACTCTCTTTTATAAATCTCACATGGATACATTAATCGTTCAACTTTTATTCCTGGAATTATACCAAACAATTTATCTTTGAAATTGGTCCCAGAGATGACCAAACGCTGCATTAACATGAACATGCAATATTCATTATTAGAGCTGCTGTGGCATTATCAGGTAGAAGGGAAGGGATAAACTGCTATGCTTTTGTTCACAGTAGTTCTCTGGTATACTTGTGAGACATAATTTCCAGGTAAATTTTCTATTTAACCATGACCTGAACAAAATTTTTAGGTTGATATATTTTATCTCAGAACAAATTATAATTCATGCACAAAAATTAAATGTATGCTATCTCAAAAGAGTACAAATATTATATCAGAGAAATTTCAGGCTCCTTAAAGAATTTTCATATTTTATTTGTGAGGAAACTTGAGGTTGACACTAATAGATAATGCTGGAAATGTTTTTTCAATAATTACAGCTCCTGGAAACTATTATTCTCAGTTGAAGTGTTTTAGTTTATAAAAAAAAAAAATGTTGGTATATTATGAGAAAAATTTGTGTAAGCATACTTATATCATGTAGTTTTTACCTAAGTAATGCCAGGATTTATAGAAATGGAAAAGTAGAATTGACAGAAATCAGAGTCATCAAGCAACATATATATATATATGAAATATAATTTTTGGAAGAAATTTGATTTTAAATAATCCCATAAAAAACATATCCTCTGAAAATTAATGCTAATGTGTGTTCTATAATATTAATACTACCAGTAAAATAACCTATGAATTTAATTTCTGATCTGTCATTTGTAATAAATAATATGATTTAAATGAAGAGTAAATAATGTATAAATCCCTCTACTGTTGTTTGTTATATATCTAGTACATTTTCTTGTTTTTCTGAAATTAATTTTAAGTAGGAATATGTTATCAGCATGATATCATGACTATTGAATCCTGGTATAATCAAAACACTTAATGGTTGTGACTGGATAGGTTGAATTTCTGTGCCCTTTTTATTATCTAGTACAGGGCTTCTTAACCTTTGTTGTTCCATGGACCCCTTTGCCGATCAGGTGAAAACCACAGACCCCTTCTCAGAATGTAGCTGCAGATAGTTTTGGCACTCAACATTGGCATGTCTTTAAACTTTAAGATTATTCAAAATTATGTTTTACAACTTTCCCATAAATTTCAATATCTGATAACCTAACACAGTTCAACATCTGTTCGAATGGCCATTTTCGACAAACATTTAGAAATTCAAGTTTTTCCGCAGCATCATAAACCCATCTCCGCCATCCTTTCTAACCTTTTTGCAGGCAGTTATCCACTGCACTAAGAAGATGCTACATCAAAATAAAAATCATACTAAGTCCACACTGTATTGTATATTATTTAATAAATATATCACACCCACACCAACATGTCCCCACAAGAACAATGTTTTTATGAATTTTCAAGCTCATGGACCTCCTGAAATTGATTCCGTGGACCTCTGGTTAAGAACCCTGATCCAGTATATTGGTTTAAGAGTAATACCTATGGTACAATACTTTCATCTGGATATCTACCTAGAACAAAGGAGGTATTTATAACAGTATTAAGTTCCTTTTAATTATGCAATATATAAGGACTTCTACCATAAAACATCAGTTGATGATTTATTCCTGATTTATATTTGGCAGTCATTATCTAAGAGTTTTCAGTCATATTTTGTAAACTACTCTTTATTGTGACATTCTAGAATCATTTAACTAATTTTTTAAAAAAGCCAGATCATTCATTAAAACAAATATCATTTTGAAGTCATTTATACTAAGTATCCCCTGTAATTCCTCAACAGTTGAACACTGTGGGAAGAAAGAATAACACAAGTGTGCCTGACTCCATCCTTATGGGTTTGATAGACTCTGAAGAGGTCCAGCATGTCCTCTTTAAGCTGTTTCTCCTGATATACCTGATTACTGTGCTGGGGACTGCAGGGATGATACTGATAATTTGCCTGGAGCCCCAGCTTCATACCCCCATGTAATTTTTCCTGAGACACCTGTCATTCCTTGACCTCAATTATTCAATATTCTTCATACCTAAAACCTTACAGAACTTGCTGAATTCCAACAAGTATATTTCTTCAAGGTCTGCCTCACACAGATGTATTTTTTTGTGTCCTTCTGTGTCACTGAATTTTTCCTTCTCTCTTCAATGGCCTATGACTGCAATGCAGCTATCAGCAAAACTCTTCACTATCCAGTTATTACATACACGAGGCTCTGTGGCACTCTCATCTCTGGGTTGTATATGTTTGGCTTTAGGGAATCCTTAGTCAACGTTCTTTACATGAACAGGTTTTGCATTTCTGCAAATCCAATGTAATCTATCACTTTTTCTGTGACTTAACCCCAATTTTAGCCCTGTCCTGCACTGACACTCATGAAACTGAAATCATGATATTCATTCTCGCTAGTTTTAATTTAATGGTGTCACTTTTCACAATCTCTGTGTCCTATGTATCCATTCTGTCTACTATCCTGGAAATTAACTCCACTTCAGGAAAGCACAAAGCCTTCTCTGCTTGTGCTTCCCACCTCCTGGGAGTCACCATGTTTTTACAGCACTACGATTTTTACTTATTTAAAAAGAAAGAATTCCTACTCCTTGGGAAAGGATCAAGTGGCTTCTGTATTTTATACTATGGTGATACCCATGCTGAATCCAGTCATTTATAGTTTCAGGAACAAAGAAGTGAAAAATGTTCTCATTAGTGTCATCCAGAAGAAAAAGGCTCAAAACAGTTGAAATCAAGGTGATGTTGAACATTTAAATTCAACTTTTCTTTTTTCATATCTGAGTATTTACTTGGTTACTCTAAATGAACTAGCATCCTTCAATTAATTGAATTTCTATTGAGCAATAGTCTACTTGACTACACATGATCTGGAATTCCAGGGAAATGTTATTAGAAATTGCAGGCCAAAAAATATATATGTTTACACTTGTGATTTATTATATGTAGTTTGTAGGGCAACTAATAGGCAAAAAAGAAAGCAATCTTTCAAATTGTATAATAGATATCCTAATGCAGGTTTTAAAGTCAAAGAATTTTATTATGGTTCACTTTCAGAAGACATTCCATTTCTTCTGTAGAATAGTAATACAACAAAGTTCTAAGGACTGCTGCTTTGGCATGGACAATTCAGGGTTTATATTCAAAATCTGCCATTATTAATTCACTAGAACTTTAAATATATTTTCCACAACTGTACAAGAAAAATAGTATTTCTAAATCCATAGAGTTATTGAAAAGATTAAATCAGATGATGGACAGAAGGTATTAACAGCCCTACTTTAAATGTTGATCACAATTATCAGAAAACTTACATTTATAATATTTTGCTTTCATAACTATGATCTATTTCCTCTATTGCCAATTTTTTTGCCTTCTACATTAAGAAAGGAGGAAGATATTTGGCATTTTGTGCATTGCAAAGTAACCTTGTCTGAAGTTTTCCCAGCCTGCCTTTCCTCATAAGCACTTGATAGAGACCTGCAGAGAGACAATGAGAGAGAACACAAACTTCTTGATTCTAGAGCTCACTGCTTTTCCCAGTTGGCACTGTAACACAAACTTGGCTTTAACAATTCCATAACATTTTCTGTATTCTTCTCATCTGCTTCTTTCTCCCACCCTCTATCAAAGGTGAAAGAGTTCATTTTTCCCATCTCTCCTTTGAAGGACTTGTCTCTCCTTGGTATTCAAAATCTTAGATGTGTCCAATCTCATCTCTTGGTGGGCTCATGATAAGTTAAGGTTTTAAGATTATTGGCTTTTTAAAATTGTCAGGTTTCATGAAATATTCTTTGCAAATTTTTATGCCTTAAGTAGTATTTTGAGTTCCATATTTATTTTTTTATTTTTATTTTTATTTTTTAAAGATTTTATTTATTTATTCATTTATTCCCCCCTTGCTTGGGCTCACTGGGTCAGCCAACCACACTGCGTGGGCGGGCCTGCCCTCACCAGGAGGCCCCGGGAACTGAACCCGGGGCCTCCCATATGGTAAACGGGAGCCCTACTGATTGAGCCACAGCCGCTTCCCCATATTTATTTTTAAATCTTACTCACTGTTATGGCTTCGAATATCTCCCTTCTTGATAACTCTATACTTGCCAGGAAAATATCTATTGCAAGTTCTAATATTGTACTTTGAAATGTAATGCAACTCAGAATCATTGTAGAATCATATCAACCATTTACAATCCTCTTTCCTCTCCCTCATATCTTCTTCTAATAATTATTATAATTATTATAATTACACTTATTATAATTATTATTCTACTTCTTCTTTTGATGTCTTCAAAATTGATCAATCAGGGTCAAAAACTGCAAATTCCACATGTATCAACATTTGAAAGGTTTTTGAAAAGCAGTGGAAACTACTTTTCTAAACACTGTACTTCTTACATAGATTCCTTTTCTTCACTTATTTCCACAATAGACAATATAATGTCCTTTACTACTGCATGGGACATTACCTTGAGTCTGATAATGTGATTAGCAAAGCAGAAAGATCAGGCTTTTGTTTCATTCTATATACTAAAGTGCTTCAAAACAAGGACTCTATAGCCAGGAAGTTTAGGTTTGAATCCTGGTACCACTATTAAGAGCTATGTGGACTCAAGCAAAGTCTTTAGAACTGATGTGCCTCTTTTCAATCAACAATGATTATAGGTGATAATGGAACCACCTCTTAAAGTAGTTATGAGGATAAATGTCATAGTATATGTAATGCATTTATAATGTCCAGTAAAAACAAAGCTGCATACATATAATAACTTTTGCTACTAAACACTTCTCACCATTCATTCATAAAATATTTTCAGAATAAATTATGTTCCAGGTGTGACATTATGGCCTGAGGATCCACTTATGTGTACATATATGACAATTCTTGTCTTTATGCAAACAACAGGGTCAGTTTAGGGGTAGAACTAGATATTAGTCAAATATTCACAACAAAAAATATTAAATGATGATTTTGCCAAATGATATAACAGTGATCTTCCATGGAGGCAGGGAATTCAATGAATTCATGGTTGAGGGAAAGATAATTGAGTTGAGATATGAACAGTGAAAAGTCTTTAACTTGAGAGTTAACTAAGCAACTATACCATATTGACTTTTAATAGAGAAAATCATGAGAGACTGCTAGCCTTACCATGTACGTAATACCTTTAGAAAAAATAAGAAAAACAGAGATTAACTTGATATCTTTTCATATTATATATTGAATGAATTATTATCCATATATTTTTTGGCATAATTGAGTGTATCTTTGTTCTTACTGCTCACAGAAATATTCACAGAAATTTTTTGTTGTTAATTTGAATGAAAAATTATCATGAGGAACCAGGGTACCAACTTGATTGAAATTTTACCTAACAATTTGAAATACATATTCTAGTGGTAGAAGCCTTAAAAATGATCCTGGAATGCTGCAAATCTATTAGATATTATGAGACATGGATATATAGAATACTTTTGAAGTAGTATTTTTTCCTTTATTCCAGAAAAATTACCTAGAAAGCTCAGAATCAGGACAGTAATTTTAAAATGCTGTGACTACAAGTAGCTTGATTTTTTTTTTTGAGATAAGATTGTCCACCTTATAAGCAGCACTGTGTCTTCTGAAAATTTGTTTGTTTGTTGCTGCTGTTAGAGAACATTTGAGTATTTATTTAAACCACACTCTGTTATCAAATATGTGTTTGTTCCAATAGAGCTGTATTAGATTTCTTTGCATAATTTATTAAAAAATGAGGTCCCCAAATTATTGGATTGATTCACAAACTCACACTTAATAATTAACAATTTGATTACTTTGTTCTGATGCGAATGATCTGGTGGAGTCATAGGACAAGTATCCTTCTAGGAAAAAGTGAATTTCACTGAGAGAAGAGTAAACTTCAACTCCACTTGTAACATCTCTTCAAATACACAAATTTTCAAGTAAAAATAGGCAAAGCAATATGCAGATGTATTTTGAGGTGATGTAGGATACTTTCTCTGGTATTTTTTCACTTAGTGTAAATTTAGGATGATGATAATGGAAGGTCATTTCACCTAGAGGATCTAGTCTGCAAGAGGAAATGAAAATTCATCTAACATCATAGGAACCCATGATATTAGGCTAGCACACCGTTTTAAGTATTATTTAGGCTATACTTTTGCGGAGTTTTTCCACAACCTTAGTTATATACTGAATAAATATTACCATATCATCACAATGATACGTTTGGGAGTTTCAGAATGGATCTAATCAATTCCTGTGATTGGGCAGCAGGAAGGTAATAAAGGAATAAAAATCTATGCTGTTGGTACAGACTTTGCAAATGCATCTCCAGAGGACAGATCTGAGAGTGTGAGTGCACAGGGAGCAAGCACCCTTTTCAAGGTGCTTCAAAGGGATCCCAGAATAAGATTTAATGTCATAATGAAAGCTGAACTCATGTGAAATTATTTATAGCCATGTAATCCTGGTGACATGATGTATAATTATAGTTAGTGAAAATCAAATTTCACAAAGAATAACAATATTAATATTGTTTATTAATAATATTTCATATGGATCAGTTTGAACATAGTCATAGGCATAGAATTGACACAATTTATCCAATATGCTACATTGGAGTGCTGATTGTTTTCCTTGGAAATATTTTAGTAAAATTTATTAACTAAGAACAAAACATATTCTTCCTTAATTTCTAAACTTAGTGATATGGACTGGTATCCAACATGCTTTTTAATGGATATATGCTTTCTGTTCATGACCAATTTCTCTCAGAAATATTTTTTCATTGTCCTTTAAACTGAAGATGATGAGATTCAGCATGTGAATCACAATAGTATAAACTATAAACACTATCATTTCATGGCCCAAAGAGTATCCATAATTTGGCATCACATACATGAAGCATATTGTCCCATGAATTGACAGTTCTCCCAGCACAGTTTGTTGAATAGACTGTTCTAGCTCAGCTGGATGGGCATGACAGCCTTGTCAATAATCACTTTGCCATACATTTGGGGATCTATTGGAACACTCAATTCTATTCCATTGGTAAACATATCTATCTTTATGCCAATGCCATGCTGTTTTTACCACTCTAGCCTGGTAATATGCTTTAAAGTCATGATATGAATGTCCTCCAATTTCATTCTTCTTTTTAAAGATATTTTTGGCTATTCAAGACTTCTAATTCTTTTAAATAAATTTGATAATTTGCCTTTCCAATTCTGTAAAAAAAAGTCTGTTGGATGTTTTATTATTTAGAAACCACATATCTGATAAAGTTTGGTATCCATGTTACAAAAAGATATCAGACAACCCAATGATAAAAAGACAAGCAACCCGATTTTTAAAAAAGGCCTAAAGACTTGAATAAACATTTCTCCAAAGACTAAATAAAAATGGCTAAAAAAGCACATAAACTGTACAAAATTATCTATTAGGGAAATGAAAATCAAAACTACACTGAGATATCATTTCACACCTTATAGAATGACCATTATTACAAAAACAGAAAACTATAATGCCAGAGATGATGTGAAGAAATAGGAACAGTCCTTCCTGTTGGGAATTTCAAATGGTGCATCCTTTGTTGAAGACAGATTGTCGGTTCTTCAAGGAACTAAATATAGAACTGCTGTATGATCCAGCAATCCTATTATGAGAAATATATTCAGAAGTACTGAAAGCCAGGATGTGAACTGATATTTGCACAACAATGTTCATAGCAGCATTATTCACAATTGCTAAAATATGGAAACAACCAAAGATTCCATCAACCAATGACTGTATAAGCAAAATGTGGTACACACATAAAATGGAAGACTATTCAGCTATAAGAAGAAATTAAATTGGGATGCATATCAACATGGATGAACCTTGATGACATTATGTTGAACCAAATAAGTTAGACACAAAAAGAGAAATATTGCATGGTCTCAGTAATATGACCTAAAACAATTAGTAAACTCATCGAGGTAAATTCTAGAGTATAGATTACTAGGAAATTGAATGTGGTTTCAGAATGGAAGCTGGTACTTAATGTATGAAGAATTTTTAATAAGGCTTATTGTAAATGTGTGGAAATGAGTAGAGTTGATGGTAATACTTTATAGTGAGTATAAGTAACACTGCTGATTATAAACGTGATTGTGGTTGACAGAGGTAATCTTTGGATGTACTATTCCACTTAAAAGGAAGCTAGAGAAATGTAGGGACTATATAACATAGTAATTTTGGTGGTGAATAAAGATTGTGGTCAATAGCATAAGAAAGTTCTTCCTTTCCAAAGTTTTAAGTATACGGTTTTACATGAGAAAATTAAAACTAAAGTAAATTATGGATTACATAATTTAACAGTAATATTGTAATATTTTTGCAGCATTTGCAAAGAAGATATTATATCAATTCTAAGGGAAATAATAGGCGGTGTTAAGGGAGTAAGGGATTTTTCCTTCTGCAGTAGTGAAAATATTCTGTATTGACTGAATTGATGACAGCACAACTCTGTGATGAATATGAGAGCCACTGAGTGTACACTTTCAATGCATTACACAAAGTATGGAACTGTAAAACACAATGAAACCTGTGGTGGAAGATGGACTGTGGTTAACAGAACAAATATGAGAACATCCTCTCATGATCTATAACAAGTATATACTACTAATACAGGGTGTCATTTACCAATGGGTTGGGAGAAAAATACAACAAATATAAGATATTGGCTATAGTTAATAGTAATGTTTTGACGATGCTCTTTCATAGTTTGTAGCAATTGTTTCACAACAAACCAAGTGTTGGTGATGGGGTAATGTATGGGAGCCCTGTATGATGATATGCATGTTAGTTTTGTAAGTTCACAACTTATACTATACATTTATTGTTTATGGATGTTCATGACTGAATGATAAACTTCAATTAAAATTTAAACAGAAAGAGTTCCAAATTTCCTATCAAAGTAAAGAGATTGCTAGAAATCAGAAAAACAGGAAAATTTTCACCTAATATTATCTGTGAAACCCATCAATATAAACATGGTGACTTAAGTCACATTCTTCAACTGAATACAGTGTGATACCACACCTGATGGTATCACAAGGAATATCCCATGTAAAGCGAGTACACCCAGTTATATCCTGTTTGTTATTTAAATGGAAAATGATATTCTAGGCAGTGATGAGGTAGTTAATAACAAAGAAATTAGGCACAAGTACATCTACTTCTCTGTAAAAAAGAAATCAAGAAATTGTTTTAGGTACTTTTTGGCTCAAGAATCTTTGAAAAGACTGATAATTTATGAGATTCTTTATTAAGATAATAGTATGTTAAATTTTCTACCACCTGTTTTCATATTATATCATATTTAAATTCAGAAAGATAAATTAATTTTGTGTTTTTAACATCCAATAATGTTACAAAGGCATGTACACACCTTAGTGCTAAATTTAAATATGCTATATTTTGTATACAATACCTTTCTTAAATGGGTCATAATCAAATGGGAGTAGCCACTTTCTTTTTTTTAAAATACATTTTTTGTTTTTTGAAAAAAGGTATTTAGATTACATAAGTGTTCCATAAAAATATAGGGGATTCTCATATGCACCACTTCCTATACCTCCCACATTTTCCCACATGAACAACATCATTCATTAGTGTGATACATTCATTACAATTGATGAAAACATTTTACAGCATTGCCACTAAGCATGGATTATAGTTTACATTGTAGTTTACACTCTCTCTTGCACAATTTTGTAGGTTATGGCAAGATATGTCATGGCCTGTAGCTGTCATTGTAATGTTATTCAGGAAAATTCCCAAATCTCCAACATGCCCCATATTTCACCTGTTTTTCCCTCTCCCTGCCATCAGAACCTCCAGTGGCCATTGCATCCACATGAATAATATAATTTCTTCTTCCATTGTTAGAATCGCAATAAGTCTATAGTATAATACCAGGAAGTCTACTTTAGTCCATAGTTCATTCCCCAATCCTGATGATTCTGGGATGGTGATGTCCATTCCACATGTAATTAAAAGGGGCTTTGATCCCATGGGGCAGATGGATGTGACTCTCTTGCCTGCAGCTGTAGATTTTCTCAGTTCCTTGGGCTGGTCGTTGTCCATCATCATCTCCTTGTTAGTTGTCCTGGGTGAGTCCAATGAACTAGAGAGTAGGTATTGCAACTCTGTTGAGATTTAGGGCCCAGCTTGGACATGGACAGCCCAGAGATTAAAGTCTCTTGTATGTACATCTACTAACTCCAGCACCATCTATAGGTTCAAATGGAAGGGACAGAAGAGACATGTGTAGAGAAGTCACATCTGAGTTCAACTCTGTCACAATTGGGAGCACACACTCAAAAGCAGGGTCCACTGGCAAGGCACCAAATTCCAGAGCTATCTACCATGACCACAGAACCTGGGTGTCTCAGGAGCCCCACTATTTGGGGTAGCATCTACCTTGACTGTCTATGAGATCCTGCTGAGACATGCATAAACGTTACCTCTCTGATGACCTCCTGACTCACTTTGAGGTCTCTTGGCCATAAACACTCATTTGTCTTTATCTTTTCCCCTTTTATTCAAGGTCTTTTTCCAATTGTATCACCAGCCAGTGCTTGATGGTAATCCCTCAGTGCCAGGGAGGCTCATCCCCAGGAGTCAGGTCCTTCACTGGCGGGGAAAGTAATGCATTTTCATACTCAGTTTGGCTTAGAGAGAGGACACATTTGAACAACAAGGAGGGTCTCAGGAGGTAACTCTTAGACAAGGAGTAGCCACTTTCATATCATAAGATTTTACCTAATTTAAATAAGAAACAATGTGAAAAATAGTTGATTACAATGTTTCCAGATGACTTAAAAATGAGATCAAATCAACTTACATTCGGCTTGTCTCACTGGGCTTTCTTTTCACACTAAACCAGTTTGTGTTCTCTGGTGGCAATGGTCACTTTCCATTAGTCATTCAGGAGCAGTGGTGAAAAAGCAGTGGAAGTTAATCTGTAGGTAGATGCAACTTCCGTGACATCAAAAAGAGTACCTGTTTTCCTGCATCATTTCTGAAATACATATGAACAAATTTCCATATAGCACTTTGCTTCTTGTTGCACTGTTATTATTATTGTTCAAATTTAACTTAATTACAAAATAAGGTGTTTTTCTATACCAGAAAAGTCTTTTGCTGGATTTTCAAAATGTATTTCTGTCAGTAACAGATCATGAACATTTCATTAATATTACTATATAATAGTTGCTTATTTAGTTTCCAAAAAATTGTGACTTTAAAATAATCTACTAATCACTAATAAAACTATTTTTAAAGGCTAAAAGGATTAAATCACCATATTAAATCACAAAGTAGTGTTTAAGTTGTCTTTAAGTTGTACATTTGCTTGTCATATGATACTAGTACATACTAAAATATCATTATGTTGATATTATATAGTAATAAATATGTAAATAAATTATTTGGAAGCATAACCTTATGTAAAAATTTTATTTGGAAGCATAACCTATGCCAGAATTTAAAATTGTTTAATAAAATTTACTATGTGCTTATATAAATTGTCAAGTGATAATCATCTGTTATGGAAGATAGTTTAAGCTCATTAAGAATTTCATGGAGAAGATAAAATATGAATATTTTAAACTTATGGATAACAAGTATTTACAGCAGAGATGGGACATTAGATTGATAATAATATTCTATGTGATATAAGATGGGACAGTAGATAGATAATATTCTATGTGATATAACATTAGAACATTAGGTGTCTAAGTTCAAGATTACACATCTTGTGTTTTGTACTATCTTCACTTGTCCTGGGGATCCCATATAGTAATCTATAAATAAATACTTGGCTATGTTAATTAGAAACACTGAGAATTTTTTGAAAAATACTTTGAGGTTTGGCACCAAACCAAGAGATTATAACTTAGCAAATAAGTTATTATTTTGGCCATGAAATCTGAATTAAAATGAAAAAAATAAAAAAATGTGATCCTAATAAGCAGCCAAAATGGAAGCACTTCTCAGTTAATTAAAGCATTTACAAATTTATCTATAGGTTCAATGTAACACTAAGCTATTTTTTTCATTAATAACAAAGGTGAGTCTTCAATTTACAAAAAATAAATGAATATGCTACTCAAATTTGAAAAGAAGAATAAAGTTGAAAGATTCACAAACTGATATCAGGATGTCCCAATATACTAATTTAACAACGGAATATGATATTTTTGAGAAGATAAATACCTAGATAAATGAAACCAATTGTGGAGTTCAGAAATAAATTCACACATAATTGATCAATATATTTTTACAAATGTGCTAAAGAATATCCATGGGGCAAACATTCGCTTTTTTTTTTAAATGGTCCTGCCAAATTTGAATACTACTTTGCCAAAATAATTAGACATTAGATCATTGTTTGGAGGATATATAAAACATCTCTCAGAACAGAATTTAGACAAATGAATATGAAGCATAATGCTATAAAATTTCTAAAGTAAAGATAGGGATGCTTCTGTGTGACCATGGGCTAGTCCCATTATTTTGATTAAATGCAAAATTCATGAACCATATGAGATAACTCAGTACATGGTACTGCATCATAATAAAATCTGCTCTGTGAAAGACACTGTTGAGGGAGCAAGCAAACAAGGCACAATAGGGAGAAAATGTTTGATTAAACAGCTATTTAACACAAAGTATGCATCCATAATACATTAACTCTCAAACTCAATAAAATGAAAATAAAAGAAAAGGAAAACAATTAAAAATGTGTAAAAACTTGAACACACTTCACCAAAGATACACAGATGGCATCTAAGCCAATGTAAAGATATTCTATATCACTTGTCATAGGGAAATAAAATTTAGAATGTATTATGATCTCATACAACTGTTAAAATGGCTAAAATAAACATGTACAATAATATCTGAATATACAAAGCACTTAAAAGAATGCAGAGCAATTTAAACTCTCAACAATTCTTTGTCGAATACGAACTGATGCAGTCACTTTAGGAAACAATCTGACAGTTTCTTATGAAATGAAACCAATTACTCAAAGATCCAGCAATCTCACTTATTATTGATCACCCCCCTCAAAAGAAGCAAATGTCCACATAAAGAGCTGTATGACAATATTTACAATCCAAAATTGGACACAATCCACCTGTCCATCAACTAGTGAGTGGGTAAGCTATCTGAGGTACCTGTGTACAAAGGAATTAAATTCAGTAACGAAAAGGAAAAAATTCCTGATATATTCAAGTACACAGATGAATCTCAAATACATTATGCTGAGTGGAATAAGCCAAACTCATACACTGTGATTCCACTTAGATCACATTCTGGATAGAGCAAAATTATAACAATGGAGAAAATATCTGCGGTGGCCGTAAAAGTGGGTAAGTGAGTTATTTGATTGCAGAGTGGATGATGGGGCAGTTAAGGTGTTGGAAACGTTCTATAACTTGATTGTTGTTACCCAAGTATATTCATTTCTAAAAGTTCAAATAAGTGGCACATGCAAATGGTATATTTATGCATTTAGTTAAAATAACCCTAATTTTAAAGCTAGCTTTTGCATAAATTAATCTTTGCTTCAGTATAAGAGTTAGCTTTATAGGGAAGAGAGCGACTAGAAGAGAACCAGTGTTGGCAATGTTTGCTTCCTACTCTTGGTCCTGTTTACAGGATTTTTTTGCAGGATATGAAATTTCATTAAGCTTTCCGTATCTGATATTTCCACCTCCCTGTATGTGTATTATCTTTACAAATATTAAAAAGGAAAACAAATTTATTTTGTTTTACATTTTCTAATAAATTCTATAAACCCTTGCTCCTTAAATGCTATTTGAGTCAGATATTATTTTACTGATTCTCCTAAAAATGAAATAGTATATTCTTCTTTGCCATGTATTCATTTTAAATTTCAATGAGTCTAGACTTTACATTTTGACAATAATAGTTGAGCACTTTTAAGATCTGTCAGCTTCCCTCAAATTTTAATTATATTTTTATTTTAAACTGATTTTTCTTTATATCTGTCCTTTACAATTTTTTCTTTCATTAACTGTACTTTTATGTTTACTACCCTCCTTCTATTTTAAAATTAGTCTTAGTTTCTGTTTTTCTTAATTTTATTTTTAATTACTTTCTGAGTTCTTTTTACCATGTTTTCAGATCCTCCTTATGTCTATCAATATCATTTCAGATTATCATCAATTTCTTGAAGCTTTAATAATCATTTCAATTTTTTATTTTATTTGCCTTATTTATTATTTGTTATATAGTATTTGTATTAGTCTGCCAAAGGGATACTGATGCAAAGTACCAGAAGTCTGTTGGCTTTTATAAAGGGTATTTATTTAGGTAAAAGCTTACAGTTACCAGGCCCTAAAGAGTCCAAGTCAAGGTTGCTTTCTCACCAAAGTCAGTTGCCAAATGTTGAAGCAAGATGGTTGCTCATCTCTGCCTGGTATCTCCACTGTAGGCTATCAGACAAATGGTTCATCTCTCCCGTGCTTTAGCTGTTTGAGCCATCTCCTTTTTGTCACTTGACAATGTTCTCTCCTCTGGCATCTATAGAGCTCTCTCACTTCCTGTGTTATCTTGAATGGATGTCTATTTATATAGAACACTAAGGGGGTGAGGACTCAACCTGAGTCTCACCCTACTGAAGTGGTTGAATCAAAGGCCCTAAATAGATTTTATTAAGTAAAATTAAGACCTTGAAATGTAATACAATCAAAGGTTTAATAACCTGAGGAATAGATTAGTTTACAAACATAATCTTTCTCTTTTTGGGATTCATGAATATTCTCAAACTGCCCCAGTATTCATTTTCCTGCCATTTGTACTTACTGAGACCTATATATTTCAGAAATTTCTTCCTTATTTGCAATTTTCCTTTCAATGTTTCTGCCCTACTCAATTTTTTTCTGCCTGTCTTGTCTTAGTTTCATACAATTTTGATTTTAGTATTTGTTTCTTTATTCTCTCTCTTTCAACTAGAGTGTTTACTCAAACACCTGAAAGTTTTCATGCTCTGCTCATCTGCTTCTCTTTTTAAGTGGGTCCCAAAAGAAATTCTTAGTTCAATGTTGCATCAATTCTTTCAATGTCACTTCATCATGGACACCCACCTTATTTCATCTCTAAAATATGTCAGACAGCCACCCCAATACTATACTTTATCCTGAGAGTGTTTATTGTCCATGGCATGTTTATTTGTTTTATATAATGCCAACATATAGGCCTGTATTAGTCAGCCAAAGGGGTGCTGATGCAAAGTATCAGAAATCTGTTGACTTTTATAAAGATTGCTTATGTGGGGTAAAAGCTTACAGTTATAAAACTCTAAAAAGTCCAACTCAAGATTCCTTTCTTATCCAAGTCAGTTTTCACATGTTGAAGCAAGATGGTTGCTGATCTCTGTGAGGGTTCAACTTCCTCTCTCTCAACTGCAGGATGGAATCGGTCATGTGTCTCTTCCAGGGGCTTGAGCCGTTTGAGCTTTCTCCTTTCTGTCATATGGCAGGACTAAAATAACCAAGGTCTTCCCTCTTCTATGTTTTCTTGTGTGTCTTCTTGAGTGAGTGCCCATTTATATAAACCACCAAGGGGGCAAGGGAGACTTAACCTGAGTTAAACCCTACTGAAGTGGGCGAATCAAAGCCCTAATCTTAAAATAATTTAATCAAAGACATCTCAGCTGAATCTAATACAATCAAAGAGAAGCATACCCAGAAGTACAGACCAGTTTACAAACAATCTCTCTTTCTGGAATTCATGAATAATCTCAAACTGACAAAGGCCCTCAGAAGAATTTCTCATAAATATCAGGAGCATCTAGAGAACAAAATAATGTAAAAATTGTGTTGGTTATTCCTTGTCCACCATATTAAATTTCTCTATTTGGCTCCTAGTTTTGTTGGGGTTTGTGTGTGTGTGTGTGTGTGTAACTAATCTTCTAAGTAACTATAAATTAGTATTATAATTAGCATTCTGAATTTGCAAAATATCAACACTTATGAAGAACTTCATAGCCTTACAATTTGGATATTTCCAATTCCACATCCCTATGCCATTTTTGGTAATTTTGTTATCACTTTGTATAATAATCCTTTGAATAAGCTCATAATTTACACATTGTTCACTGCAAACACATCTATTCATAATTAATAATAGTGGAATATAATGAATTTGGATCAGTATATGCTAGATTCTACAAGAGATCTATTGTGGTGTAACATTATAAACTTTTATCATACTTACTAATTTTTGCAAAAAATTATGGGCTTTGCAAAGAAAAGATGAGGAAACTGGCCTCAAAGAAGTACAGTGCTAACAAATGCTGAGCTTATAATATACATCTGTGCTTCATATCTTACCATTTCTTATATAGCATTAAAACAGTTTTCACAAAATAGCAACACACAAAGAACTGTAAAGTTTTATACTTTGGATATTTCCAATTCCACATATCTATGCCATTTTTGTAATTCTGTTATCACTTTGTATAATAATCCTTTGAATAAGCTCAGAATTTATACATTGTTCAATGGAAGTCTTGTTCAAACATGAACTGATATAGTTACTTTAGGAAACAATCCAACAGTTTCTTATGAAGTGAAACCAATTACTCAATGATCCAGCAATCACACTCATTGTTAGTTACCCAAGAAAAATGAAAGCAATGTCCACACAGACACCTGTATGAGAATATTTACATTCCAAAATTGTACACAGTCCTCTTGTCCATCAACTAGTGAATGGATAAACAAACTGAGGTACTTGTACAAAGGAATTCAATTCAGTAATAAAAATGAACATACTACTGATATATTAAAATACAAGGATAGATCTCAAATACAGTACTATTCTAAGAGTGTTTCTAATGCATGACATGTTTATTTGTATATCATGCCAACATATAGGCCTTCAAAAATATTTCATATAAATGTCCCAACAAGAGCATCTAGAGAACTGAAAAATGTAAAACTTTTGTTGGTTATTTCTAGTCCACCATGTTAAATTTCTGTTTTTGGCTCTAGTTTTGTTGGTGTGTGTGTGTATGTTTAATACTAATTCTTCTGAATAAGTATAAGTTAGTATTCTGAATTCATAAAATGGCAACACTCATGAAGAACTTTAGAGCCTTATACTTTGGATATTTCCAATTTCACATCCCTATGCCTTTTTTTGTAATTTTGTTATAACTTTGTATAATAATCCTTTGAAAAAACTCAAAGTTTATACCTTGTTCCCTGCAAACACAGTTATTCATCATTAAACAGACTAGAAATATAATAAATTTGGATCAGTATAATCCTATGTACTAGATTCTGCAAGAAATGAATTGTGGTGTAACATAATTTTTTATCATATTTAAAAATATTTGCAATATACTATGGGTTACTTTGAAAGATAAGGAAATTGTTCTCAAAGAAGTGCAGTGCTAACCAATGTCTGAGCTTATAGTATACATCTAGGCCTCATATCTTAAAATGTCTTATATAGCATTAAAACATATGTGAATATTTCTAAGTTTCCATTTTAAATAGGTCAAAGGACTCTATTTATTATTTTAAAATGTCAACATTTAGTGCATTTTTCCAGAACCATTTACTTTTATTATTGAGTAAATCAACATTGATGTTTAGAAGCAGAAGATAATTGGATCGTATACCCTTTGGGGCATCTACTTTGGGTTATAGTAGTTATGTAAATGGATGCAAACAATCTAAATACATCATAATCATAGCGCAAATTTAATCTTCATTTGCTCTTCCACAGGTAGGATGAACTTTCAGATATTTTGCTGAATATTTTAAGAGAAAGCATGTACACTATCAAGTCAAATATGCTATGAAATTCTTGGTAATAGCACTTTAATTCTTGCCTATTGCCTGGGTGCCTAAGAACTATCTATACTAACCAGATTCATGTAGAGTTCTACATACCTATTGGAACCCCATCATTATTGGAAAACACCTAAGAATAACGAAAATGTAAAGTATATGTTTGTAATGGTAAATAAGAATGCTCCAATTTGAGTGGATGCTTTCATTGACCCATGGAAGAATGCATTCCAATTCAAATTAAGAGCAAGAAAACTAGAGTATAAATGTAAACAGCTGTGAAAATTTAATAATAGATGGCAAGAAACTTCAAGTCTCTGGTCTCTTTATTTTGATATAGTAAGATAAATAACAATAATTATTCTTAAGCCTATTTTTCTAGCTATGAAATCTAGAATCCTTTTCAGATTGCTAGTGTTTCATTGACTCTTAATAGCAGTCTTTCTATGCATAATTTCCTTTTCTTTTCTTAGTGGCTTTAAAAATATCTGTATGCCTCAAGAACCATGTTTTGTTTTCTTTCAATAAGGGGGCAAGTAGTGGTTGCAAAATAAAGCCATGGTAAAATAAAAAGTAATATATACCTGTTGGGAATCCATGTACATGGAAGGAGGCCTGAAATTCAGTCTTATCTCTGGCATGTATTAGCTGAGAGAGTAGTGATAAAGATGAAATAAAGCAATGTGTAGAAAATTCCATTCATGCTGCAAGTGTTCAATAAATGATAGATTTTATTTATTTCTCTTCTCCTTTGCAAACTTTGTTATGTTCTAATGTCGAATCCAAGATATCTGGAGTTTTCTGCTATCTATTAAAATAATATTTATGGAAGTTACTTTAATTACTAAAGGTTGATCCCATATTATTAAAATCTTTAAGACTCACAGTCACTTTCTCTATAACTTCTAAGTCTTTTCAGTATTCAAATATTGATTTGGTATTACATATTACAACTTTTCTTTTGGAATATTAAATATATATGTTTTTGAGGTTATTTGAAAGGTGGGTAGATAAATAAATCCACCTGGGTAGCTGTTTTAATCATAATATGAATCACTGGATGTGAACTAGATAAAATGCTTGCCTGCACATTACTAATCATATTCTTTACTTATAGCTAAAGGTTGTAATACCTGACTGAAGGCTCTGGTCACATATATATTTTAATGATTTATTTATAATATTAATTTTGTGAGCCATTATTTGCATTTAAAAATGAATACATTTGATGATAAAATTTCTATTATGTGTCTCCATTTATAAGCAAATTTTAAATATATAAAGAAAAGTACTTATATAGTTTCTGCTTTATGTATTTAATTATATTTATGTATAAGTCTATCTGGTCTGCTTCATCCTTCAAGTGTATTGTTGTTTTAAAGAGGAGTAAACTTTGGGCAGTAAGCCTAATATCACACAACATTTACTCAAAGAGCTGAACCATTAACACATACTTTCAGTTTCCAAATTTTATTTTATTTACCATCAAACATTGTGGACTCAGGGACATCGTTGATCTGGTGGGAAGAATTGTTTCAGGGCTGATATTTTTCTTGTAAGTCCTAATCACATATGAAGAATAATAGATGGATTTCACCATATTCATCTCATTTTTTTTTTTCAATTCTACTTTTACTTCCTCTACATAAGCACTTTTGTCGCAACCTTCCTTCAGCTAATGTTTATGTCAACTCCTCCATACATGGCACTTTTGAAAAAAGTTAAAGAATCACTTTGGGGTGTCCCAGTCAGGTCCTTAACACAGTTTTCAAATTAAATGAAAAATTTAATAACATTATATTGTGTTAATGTTACCAAAATAATTCCCTAATTTCAATATTTGCTTTGGGGTTCTTATCTGTTTAGTTTCTTTTATTTATTTCCTATTCATAGAATTCAGTTTAAAATCTGTCTTCTCTGACAAATTTTTTGAACATTTTCTCTTTTTCTCTGACTTTATTATTTCCACCAATTCTTTGAAAATTTTTTATGTGATATTGGCAATTTTTCTAAGTAATCCTGAACTGATCTTTCTCAGGAAAATATTTGGGACTTCCTTTTCCTCCATCATTATTTTTAATCCAGATGAATTTTCTAGAACTAATTAGATCCATGTGAATTAGTAAAACTACAGCTTGACTCTTATCAGAAATTTAAATATGTTACAGGTTATTTTAGAAGATTATATGACTTCAAGACCGATTCAAAATTTCTTTCAGATGAATACATAAAAATTAAAAATAACTGTAATAAATAACTCCCTAAATTTTTCCTTCAATCAATGCTAAATATGGTCTAATAAGTGTTGGATTCTGTTACACATAATTCTTTAGTTCTGAGTTGTTTAAAGACAGGACTATTCAGGAAAGATTTTTATTTCGCTCTTTCTAACTTTCATTTCTTTCTACCTTTTCACTCTTAAAAATAAGTTTCATGTCTAACTGCAATGACTTTGGTTCATTTTTGCCATAATATTTAATTACTTTTCTCTATGGCTACTTTAATTATGACTTAGATAATACTTTAGTTGTTATTTCACTTAATCCACAAGCAACAACATAAACAAATCAAAAACAAATTAAAAGAAAAATAGTTTCTCATTGTATTCTCCAGAATAACTTTTACCAATCCTACCAGAGTTTCCAAGGGAATAGAAAACATTTGCATTGTCAAGAAATTAGAATTCCAAAAGCAATAAAATAAGCAACTATTTAACCACTAAGGCAACACAATGTTAATTATTTAATAAGTCATTTGAATGAAACTTTGAACAGTCATACAAATTTTAATTAAATCATATTATATATCCTAACAAATACCAGAATTTTGTTCAGGAAAATCTAAGACAACTGTATATTTTTAGCGATTAGATCATAAAATGTTGCAGTACATAATTTGTGGCAATTAGGGCCAACCTAATACAGACATCCTATATTTAAAATGGTTTTAAAGAGTAAATCTTACAACTATGGACTAGAGTGGACTTGATGGTATTCTGTTGTTCACATATGGTGATTCTAGCAATGGAAGAAATTATAACAATGAGGTGGAGCCAGTGGCCACTTGACACTTTTGGGGCAGGGAGGGGACGAGCAGTTGAAATACAGGGGCTTCTTTGGGATTTGGAGGTTGTCCTGAGTACCGTTGTGGCAACGGATGTAGGCCATTTTAAATCAGCACACACCACTCAGAACTGTGTGGGAGAGGGTGTGGTCTGCGATGTGGGCTGTGGTCTATGGTTGGTGGCAGGGCCCCGGGATGTGTAAGTCCATTGAGGGTGGTGGGTCACACTTGTGGGAGATGTTAGTGTGGGATGTGGTGGGAGGTGTCAGAGGTGGGCAACATGGGAATCACAGTGGGTTCCGTGTAATATTTTGGGTAATCTAAGCACCTCTTAAAATATATTTATATATATATAAATAACATTTTTGTAAGCAAATGCACATATATGCATATATATTTATATATCATTTTACAAATGTTGGTATGTATTGTGAAAATTTTGATTTTTACCCACGATAAAAAAAAAACAAAACAAAGAGTAAATCTTACTAACATAGTTTGTCCAATATTAATTCCAGTTTTCTTAGTTAAGTATCAATATCTTCATAGTAAAAGTGAGTAGATAAAAGCAAATCATTTTCCACAATTGCTGAAAGATCCCGATTTCTGCTGTTCTATTTCAATGCTGTGTCCACTGATGTACTACCTCATGTTTGTGTGAGAAGGAAATTTCTTTAAGCTTTTCACTTTGTGTTTTAGTGTGATTTACTATGAAAGAGCTAAAAGAATTTGGAAATGACATGAGTTGAACAAATGAATGATTTATCTTTGGAACAACACAATCCCTGACTCAGGCACAGATGGCTTCTGTATTCCATTCCATTGTCATTTCAATGATGAATCAATTGATCAAAGTTTGAAAATGAAGATGGGAAAATTGTTACCCTGAGAATCATCCATAGAGAAATATTTCCAGGGGTAATCTATGCATGTTATAATTAAAACAAACCTGGGTGGCTTTAGGAATTCAATTACTCCAGCAATTAGGAAAATATTACAATAACTTCCAAGGTGTAACACAAATAACTGACCACTTACAGGCTTTCAGTATGGGATAATAATTATAATTTCATTTTTTCAATTTAACACTGAATAAGAATTTTATTTAGGCAAAAGTATTGATTACTATTGCTTTGTACAAGTTAAAATTCGGAAGTGTTAATGCACCAACCTCCTTCTTTCAGCGCCAAAATATTTCCTATCACTGCCATATTGCCTCCATGGTTTCTGATGAGAAATTGGCACTGAATTTTTAGAGGGACAGAATCTTACATAATGTGTCACTTTTATGCTTTCAGAACTCTCCCTTGCCTTTGCATTCTGCAGTTTGACTATGTTGTGCCTGTGCATATTCCTCGTCAGGCTTATCTTGATTGGTATTAGATGCACTCATGAAAGTGTATTCATGTCTTTCATCCATTTTGAGGTTTTCTGCACTTACTGATTTGAATGTTCCTCCTGTCTCTTTCCCCTTAATTTCCTCTAAGGACTCTCATTATGCCTATATTGGTATTTTTTAAGGTATCTCATAGGTCTCCTAGGCTTAGTTCAGGTGTTTCATCTTTTTTTCTTCAAGTTCTTCAGCCTAAATACTTTCCATTGTCCCAGATGAGGAAGTTTATTTCTAGATTTTCACAGTCCCTTAGGGAACTTTTTAAATACCTTTCTTTTTTCTTTCTTTTTTTTTTTTTTTAAAGATATTTAGATTACATAAATATTACACACAAAAAATTGGGGTTCCCATATGCCCCACTTCCCACACCTCCCACCACCTCCCACATAAACATCCTTCATTAGTGTGGCATATTCATTGCAATTGATATACACATCCTGGGGCTTTGCCATTAAGCATGGACCATAGTTCACATTGTAGTCTACACTCTCTCTCACACAGTTCTGCATGTTATGTGATGATATAAAATGGCCTATTTCTGTCATTGCTATGTCACTCAGGATGGTTCACAAGTTCCAAAAAAGCCCCTGTATTACAACTGTTTTTCCCTCTCCCTACCCCCAGAGCCTCCAATGGCTGGGCTCCACATCAATGTTGCCATTTCTTCCACTGCTAAAATCACAATATGTCTATAGTAGAATACCAGTAAGTCCACTCTAGTCCATAGCTCTTTCCCCAATCCTGAGGATTCTGGGCCATTGTCCATCATCATCTCCCCGCCAGTTGTCCTGGGTGAGTCCAGTGAGCTATAGAGTAGGTGTTGCAGCTCCACCAATGTTCTGGGCCCAGCTGACACATGGACAACCCAAAGACTTGAGTCTCTGGATGTACACCTACAAACTCCAGTACCAAGTATAGGTTTAAATAGAAGGAGCAGATGAGCCATGTGTAAGGAAGCCATAACTGAGTCCAACTCTGTCACTCTCAGGAGCACAAACTCCAAAGTATGGCCCACTGGCAAGGCATCAAACTCCAGAGCTATCCACCCTGACCATAGGACCTCGGTGTCTCCAGAGCCCTCAGGAGCCCTACTATTTGGGGTGGTATCCACTTTGGAAGTCTATGAGATCCTGCTGAGATGTGCATAAGCATTACTTCTGGGATGACCTCCCGATTCACTTTGAAGTCTCTCAGCCATATAAACTCATTTGTCTTTACCTTTTCCCCCTTGTATCCGAGGTCTTTTTCCAGTTGCATTGCTAGCTGGTGCTTGGTAGCAATCTCCTGGTGCCAGGGAGGCTCATCCCTGGGAGTCATGTCCC
The DNA here is from genome assembly GCA_026826555.1 of Tolypeutes matacus. NCBI lineage: Eukaryota > Metazoa > Chordata > Mammalia > Cingulata > Chlamyphoridae > Tolypeutes > Tolypeutes matacus. The sequence continues at coordinate 415,160 of JAKSZT010050948.1, read as the reverse complement.
ATGCTGCGGGGAAGGTAATGCATTCATATGCTGAGTTTGGCTTAGAGAGAGACACCATTTGGGTAACAAGGAGGCTCTCAGGAGGCAACCATTAGGCACCCCATCACAATAGGCTAAGTTTCAATTTCAAGAGCAAAGACAGATAAGCCTAGTCATCAATATCAAGGGCCCATCAGTGGATCATCTTCCTTCCCCAGTCACTGCTTCTGCATGTGAGGCACTGGTTTTGTTCCTTTAGAGAATGTGGTTGAGCTCTCCAGGATGGAAATTCAGTATTTTCTCATTTATTGTGTGAGTCTCCACCCACTGTGACAATGCCCAGTGAACATTTGAACATTTTTATATACCTTATATGTATGCTCAGGTGAACTTCCTACCATGCATCCCCCATCCCTGACACCCCACACCAATGATCCTTCCCTGGCCCAGTTGTAACCTTTCTGTGATCCAAAGCTTCTTCAAAGATGAAGCCATTACTATAGCTGAATACAATTAATTGGAAAATGAAATAATAATGATAAGTTTAAATATAAAAGATAAAATACATAAAAATTTTTAAAAAACTAAAAATAAAATAAAAAGATTGGGATATTTAAAAAAATGAAAAATATTAAAAAAAATTTTTTTTTTACATTTTGCCTTTCATCACTGCAATATCTGATATCCTGTCTGTACCGTGGCACCTTCCCCCACTCATTCCCCATGTCTCACCATTTTTCATTTTGTTTTCAAAGAAGTTTTAGGTCACAGCAAAGTCAAACACAGAATACAGGAGACTCTCATATACACAACATCCTTGCCCTTTCCTCCCCCCCCCCATATTAGTACCATTTTACATGTAGATGTACAACTGATATACAAATAGTGAAACATAGCTACTAAACATGGTCAATGGTTTACACTACCGTTTACATTTTAGACGGTACTCTTTTATAAATTTACCATGTCCTGTGTCCATCACTGTAAGATCATGCAGAACTATTCCTCTGACCACTAAATACCCCCTGTTCAATTCTATTCCTCCCTTCCCATCCCCCGGGGCCCACAGCAACCCCCTGGCTTGACTTGTTGGATGACAAGATTCATAGTTACATGCAACAACACTGAGGTCTTGACACACTGTTTTGTCCTCCCCTATTAGGAACCGGCCTTGCTCTCGAGAGACTCACACCTGTCTATTTCTGAACAAATCGGTCCTCCAGAGGATGGGACACCAACTCCTTCCTGCTCATTATGTGGGTCTCCACCCACTGATACAACACATTATGACAGAATGAACACTCACCCACTCACTAGAAGCCTGCTCCAGGTGTGCCCTGTCCTGAATGCCCACCCACCCAGAGCCCTAATCCAGTAACCCTTCTTTGTCATATTTCCATAAGAGCATTCCCAACTTTGTACTTTCAACAACATACCCGCAAATCCCTAGTGTTCACCTGGCTCCTCTCCCAACCTTCTCCCCAGTACCCTGGACCTTCTAACCCACCCTTCCCAATCTACCCACCTGTCAACCCTGCACCACCCAATGCAACAGTATCAGTACCCTCCTGTCCTATCCCTTCAATACACAACTACACTCTTTCACCTTACCACAAATTATGTCTGTATGGATGATGGCTCACAACCTTCTCCTCTCTTTCTATTTCTTGTAAACCTATCTTCCAGACAATAGCTCTCTGGGATCACTCAATTTCCTTAATTCATATCAGTGAGGTCATGTAATATTCATCCTTCAATGCCTGGCTTGCTTCACTCAACATAAGGTCCTCAAGATTCATCCATGTTATCCTGTGTGTTAGCACTGTATTCCTTCTTACAGCTGAGTAATATTCCATTGTGTGTATTTACATTTTGCTTATCCATTCATCTGTTGATGGGCACCTGGGTTGATTCCAACTTTTGGTAACAGTGAATAAAATGCCGCTATGAACATTGTGCGTATATCTGTTCCTGTCTTTGCTTTCAATTCTTCTGGGTATATACCCAGCCGTGGAATTGCTGGATCACATGGAAGTTCTAGAGTTAATTTTTTGAGGAACTGCCAAACCGTTCTCCACAATGGCTGCATCATTTTACATTCCACCAGCAGTGGATGAGGGTTCCCATTCCTCCACATCCTCTCCAACACTTATAGTCCACTGTTTTTTTAATAGCCCCCATTCTAATGGGTATAAGATGGTATCTCATTGTAGTTTTTTTTTTTTAATGGGAAAATCAAAATTCTCACAATACATACAAACATTTGCAAAATGATATATAAATATATATGCATATATGTGTATTTGCTTACAAAAATGTTATATATATATATATATATACATATAGTTTAAGAGGTGCTTAGATTACCCAAAATATTACATGGAACCCACTGGGATTCCCATGTTGCCCACTCCCACACCTCCCACCACATCCCACACAAACATGTCCCACAGTGTGGCCCACCACCCTCAATGAACATACACATCCTGGAGCCTTGCCACCAACCATAGACCACAGTTCACACTGTAGACCACACTCTCTCCCACTCAGTTCTGAGTGGTGTGTGCTGATTTAAAATGGCCTACATCCGTTGCCACAACAGTACTCAGGATAACCTCCAACTCCCAAAGAAGCCCCTGTATTTCAACTGCTCATCCACTCCCTACCCCAAAAGTGTCAAGTGGCCACTGGCTCCACCTCATTGTTATAATTTCTTGCATTGCTAGAATCACCATATGTGAACAAGAGAATACCATCAAGTCCACTCTAGTCCATAGTTCTTCCCCCAATCCTGAGGGGACTGGGATGGT
>JAKSZT010050948.1:356747-411971 GCA_026826555.1 Tolypeutes matacus | reverse complement strand
TTGTTAACCTATCTTTCAGACAATGGTTCTCAGAGACTGCTCACTTTCCTCAGTTCAGATCAGTGAGGTCATATACTGTTCATCCTTCAGTGCCTGGCTTGCTTCACTCAACATAAGGTCTTCAAGATTCACCCACGTTATTCCATGTGTTAGCACTTTGTTCCTTCTTACAGCTGAGTAATATTCCATTGTATGTATGTACCACATTTTGCTTATCCATTCGTCTGTTGATGGGCACCGGGGCTGATTCCAACTTTTGGCAATGGTGAACAATGCCGCTATGAACATTGGTGTGCATATATCTGTTTGTATTTTTGTTTTCAGTTCTTCTGGGTATATACCCAGCAGTGGAATTGCTGGATCATATGGAAGATCTATTGCTAGTTTTCTGAGGAACCGCCAAAGTGTCCTCCACAGTGGCTGGACCATACCGCAGTCCCACCAGCAGTGGATGAGAGTTCCTATTCCTCCACATCCTCTCCAACATTTAGTGTCTCCTGTTTTTTTAATAGCTGCCATTCTGATGGGTATAAGATGGTATTTCATTGTAGTTTTGTTTTGCATTTCCCTGTCTCATTGTAGTTTTGATTTGCATTTCCCCAATAGCTAGTGATGTTCAATGTGCTTTTTAGCCATTTGTATTTCTTCCTTGGAGAAGTGTCTTTTCAGGTCACTTGCCCATTTTTTAAATGGGTTATTTGTCTTTTTATTTTCAAGGTGTAGGATTTCTTTATATATGCAGGATATTAGGCTCCTATCAGATATATGGTTGCCAAATATTTTCTCCCATTGGGTAGGCTGCCTTTTTATTTTCTTGATAATGCCCTTTGAGGTGCAAAAGTTTTTAATTTTGAGGAGATCCCATTTATCTGTTTTTTTCTTGTGCTGCTCGAGCTTTGGGTGTGAAGTTTGGATTACGTAGTAGATGACAAATGATTACACTTTATTGACTAACCTAGAGGATAATGTTCTACCTGACTAGAAACAGCACAATACCCGTAACTCTGTTTAACTTAATCTCATCTGAGGTTTTATCAATATTACTATAAACATGAGGACTATAAGTACTGTTTGGCTATTTATAATATTATACAAGTTGCACTTTATTATAACATATGGTATGTACATAAAAGATAAAGAAAACAACCCCCAAAATCTTTAAATTTTTAACCTAAAATAAACTATTAACAAGACATAAAATAAAATTACATTAGATTTCATGTTTTCAGTTCAGTGATTTCTACTTTGGGAAGGCTAAATTTATTGTTCATTTTGCTACTATCTACATAATAAGGAAGATATTTGGTGGTGGTGGAAGAGTTTGACAAAAGTCAAAAGTTTAGAAACAGAGGTCTCTATAGGACAGATTAACCATGCACACACATACATAACCCAAATTACCAAATTGCATTAAAAAAAAAAAAAAAAAGAGGAAAATATGTATAAAAATTGTGAAAATCTAAAAACCTAAATTACATAGTTCTGGAACAATATTGTATGAAAAGATTATTCTCAAAAATTATTTTTCTCTGTTACTAGTACATCATTCACTCTAGATCACTTTGCTTCATCCAAGGATAGTAAAGTTAATTTATAATTAAATATAAAAACATTTGATCATTCTATAAATGTACTGAATTCCAATGATAACTGAAAAGAGAATGAGACCCCTGATTCTGAACAGAAATTCTTAATAAAAAATTTATATCAAGCTCTGTTCTGTAGAGCCCAGGGAATTTTTCTCACAGGAGTAAAGAAGTTTTAGATTACATAAATGTTACATGGAAAATATAGAAGATTCTCATATACCTCACCAGCTTCCCCTCCCACACTTTTCCCCATTAATTTGTTACAATTGATGAACACATCTTGAATAACTGATACTAACCTGGTCTATAGTTTACATTATAATTTACACTTTGCACCGCACAATTGTATAGGTTTTAATAAAATATTTAATGGCCTGTATCCATCATTGCAATGTCATGCAGGACCATTCCAATGTCATACAAAGTGCCACATGTTACAACTCTTTTTCCCTTTCCCTTCCCTCAGAGCCTATGGTGGCCACAGACTTTATTTTAATGCTTTAAGTTCTTCCATTACTAAAATAATCATGTCTACTTTAGTCCATAGTTGCATTTCCCCCTTGTGTTTGTTTATTCCTCAGTCTTGGATATTTTGGGATGGTGATGGCCACTCTGTTTCTAATTAAGAGGAGGCTTAGATCCCATGGGGCAGATAGGTGGTGAATTTATATGCTGAGCTTGGCTTAGAGAGAGGGCACATTAGAGCAACAAGGAAGCTTTCAGGAGGTAACTCTTAGGCATTATATAATACCAGGCTAAGTTTCAATTTCACAAGAACAAGATTCATAAGTACAAATATCAATATCAAGGGCCTGGCTAATTGGTGTCTCCTCCTTCGTTATGCACTGCCCATGTACTATAGGGATTCTTGTCAGTTTATTAGAGAATGTAGAAGAACTCCCCAGGATAGTAATTCAATATTCTTTCAGTTATTCTGTGGGTCTCCACCCTCTGAGACAACACCCTATGATCACTTGAACACAGTCATATTCCACCCAATGACCACTTGTACACATTCATATCCCACCCTATGACCTCTTAAACACGTTCATATTCCACTCTATGATCACTTGAACACAATTATATTCCACTCTATGACAACCTGAACACAGTCATATTCCACACTATGACCACTTGAACACATTCGTATTCCAGGTGCACCTTCCCAACACATACCCCCACCATTGACATCTTGTACCTGTAATCATCCCCTGCCACATTTGAAACTCTTTTGCATTCCAAAACCTCCCCCAAAACAAATCCAATAAATAAACACTTTTATTTAATATAAAAAGTAAAAATAAATCCATTTCTAAATAGTTTTAAAATATAGAAAGTAAAAAAATTTGTATTGTGTCTTTCATTCCCATAATATCTGTTATCTTTTATGTGCAGTAACAATTTATTCTGTATGTTCCCCCAGTGTCTTATTTTTTTCACTTTATTTTCAAAGAAGCTTTAAGTAACAGAAAATATAGAGGATTCCTATATACCCACCCCCATCCTCTCTCACATTATCTCTTATTAATAACATCTAACATGAGAATGTTACAGTTGTTAAAATTGGTGAACAAATATTGAGGCTTTGCCACTAACCATGGTCAATGGTTTACATTGTCCGAAGCTACATCCATTCTTCTCTCCCTTCCCCTCAGAACCCATGATAACTACTAGGTTGCAATTTCTGCAGAATGAGCTTCATAGTTACATGCATTAATATTGAGGGCTTGACATATTGGTCCATCTTCTTTATTTAGGCACTGTCTATGTTCTAAAGAGACTCTTGTCCCTCCATTTGAGAACTTCGTAGTACTTATGAACATTTTAAATAAAGCTGTTTCTAGAGAACACTAACTACAGACCATAGTAAGAGTTTCATTTCACTTTAATTTACACTTTTATCAAGATTGCTAATCAACAGGCATAATGTAACTTACAGGCCCTTGGCTTGCTTTTCCTTTAAAGTGCCTTTTTATTGAAGCTGGGGTGACTGCATGCACATTTAGAGAAGCATCAAATCAAACAGTGTAACTTAGGAGTTTTGTTGCTTCATAACATCACATTTTTCTAAGAATGACTAAAACTATAATCAACAACATCATCATGCAGATCAGTAATATGATAGAATAGAGACAGTGAAGACTTGAAAAGTCTTTAAGAATTTTATACAGTCCCCAAATATCTAGGTAGATTACAGATTTAATTTCTAATTCATGTTTTCTGTTTTAGAAAGTTACTGTTCACCACAAAGAAATTTCAGCACTACATGAAGAAAACCATTTTTCTAGTAAATTTAATGAGAACCTAAGAGATCCAAAGGAAAAGATTATCTTCCTATTACCATTATTATCACTACCTTAATATAATTACATGCTTATTGAAACATTAATATCCTGTCTCTAAGAATATATTACTTTCAACAATCAGGGTGATTCTTTAAAAAGTCAATGTGGTAAATGCACTATGGATCTTTGCAATCATTAAATGATTTTCATTTGCAGTAAATGTAAGTCTATGCATTTGCAGTATTCTCAAGCAACAAATACTGTGATTGTGAACAATATTTTATTAAAAACCAGTTTTTGTGTTTTTTTTAAACAGAAGTTTAACACCTTGATAAAAATTCTAATCAGAATAAAATATGACTAAAGTTTAAAACATTGTCAAAATAACATACCACTTAAACTTATACATAGTTTACACAGGTATTATACTTTTCAGTTTGGGAATATATTTTCCATTATGTATTAAAATATAAATATATTGGTAATGTTAATTTTCATAAACCTATATATTTAAGCACCTCACTTTTTACATGTTGAAAGAATAAAAAAATTTTTAAAAGACTGAAATTAAAGATATCCTAAGAGTTTTATTAGAATATTAAAAATTGTCAGGTCTGAACATTATATTTAAGTGAGCTTTCATTTATCACAGTGATCAAATAAGTTAGTAGAATAGTTTGGAAAAGACTTAACTTCCAAACATAGCAGTGGCTCCATGTTTTTTAAAACCATTAAAGATATAATGAAGCCATTCTGATAAGGCACAGATTCTTTTATATACATATATCAATTGTCTGTAAAGGACTTTTATATCCTTCCACTCAAAACAGACCAGCTGTTTAAGAAAACTGTTACTTTAACATAGAGAGAAAGTCAAATTTTAGTTTTGCACCAGTACACCATTAGGTAAATCAATCTTAGTTAGCATAGGTCATAACAGAATGAAATGGAGTCCAACAGGGTTTTCTGCTATGAAGTTACTTTTTATTATCAATATCAATTTATAGATTTTTACCTAATAATAGTTTCTCAGAATCAGCTACTTACATTGAAATCTCTGTTTAGAAAATTCTTTTATGCACTTCCTACAACCTGTAATTTCCAATAATCTTTTATAACCATTTTTAATCCTATAGACTAGTTACTCTATCTTAATGCAAGTTTTATCTTCAAATAAGCTTATTGAACAAGAGAAATTTACTTCCACTAATCCTTCTACCAATTTACATATCTGTTCAAATCTTGTCCTACATATTTCCACTCTGATTTTATGAACACCAGCCACCTTATCTGAAGACAAAACACACTTCCTTAAATTACCTTTCACAAAACTACTTCTTTTCATATCCACTTAAGTCTTGTATTATATCCCTCAGTCTATTCCTTGGTATACTTATAAGACATAATTTCAAGGAGAACTTTCTATTTGACCAGGACCTGAACAAAATTTTTAGGCTGATGTATTTTACTTCAGAATAAAATGGAAATTTTACTTCAGAACAAAGCAGAAACAAAAAATTAAAATGTAGTTATCTTAGAAAATTATATGTTATATCATAGAAAGTTCAGGCTCTTTAAATAATTTACATATTTTATTTATGAGTAAACCTGAGGTAACACATTTCTAGGAAGATATAGCTGGAGGTAGGTTTTCACCAACTTTGGCTCATGGAAAGTCCTACTCTCAAGTTAAACTGTTTTAGTTTATCTAAAAGAATATCAGAATATTATTAGAAAAATATGCATATGCATAGATATATCATGCAAGCCTTACTTAAGTAATCACAGGATTTGTAGAAATGGAAATGTAGAATTGATGGAACAGAGTTATCAGGCAAGGTATATATATCAAAAGTATAATTTTTAGAATTAATTTGATTTTAAATATTCACTTAAAAACATAGTATATGAAAATTAACAATGGAGTGTGTTCTGTAATATTAATACTCCTCAGTAAAGTAACCTAAGATTTTATATTTTGATCTGTCATTATCATTAAATAATATTGGATTTAAAAAGTAAATGATGCATAAATTTATCATTTTTTACTATATATTTAGTGCTTTTTCAATTTTTCTGATTAATTTTGAATAGGAATATAGATCTTTGGACTGACATGATCTTGATAGAATCACAGAGCCAACAACACTTAATGGTTGTGACTCTTGATAAGTTAACATTATGTGCATCTTTTATCATATAAGATATTTGTACAATAGTGACACCTAAGGTATGATATTTTCATCTGAATGAATAGTTAAATGAAAGGAGGTAATTATTACAGTGTCAAGTGCAGGAATCCATCCTGCAAAGTCTTGCAAGGATCTGTCCAGCAGAGCCCGTGACAGCGCAAAGAATTACTCTGAATAATGAGGTTGAGAGAGGCAAGGGGGAGAACAGCTAAGGGAGCTATCCTTCTTTGCTGACTCCCATCCCGGTTTTTAATCTCTTTTCACAAAGCATAAGGTCAGTGTGTACGTGCAGGTGCTTAGAAAGTTTTGGGCTGCACAAGAGATAATGGAGAGATAGAAAGCCATAACTAAGTAACAGTGAAAAGCAAGAATGTTCCTGCTGAAACAGCAGGAACTGGTAGTTCCGACTTCCTTGCATGGGCAGGGGAGCAGGCCTCTAAACTGTTTCATAGAAGTAAAGATCAGAAGAATCCCACAGTCAAGTACATTTTAATTATACAATATATGTAGGCACCTATCACATAATATCAATGACTTACAGCTAATTTACAGTTTGCAGTCATACTCCAGTTCTTTCTGTTTTATTTTGAAAACTCTTTATTATGAATTTCTAGAATCATTAAACTATTTTTTAAATGGCAGATTGTTTATAATAACATAACATTTTGAAGTCATTTATACTGATCACTTGTGATTTCTCAACAGTTTACAGCAGTTGAACACTATGGGAATTAGGAATAGCACAATGTGCCTGATTTCATCATTTTGGGGCTAAAAGAATCTGAGGAGATCCAGCATATCCACTTTATGCTGTTTCTGCTGATATACCTGATTACAGTGCTAGGGAATGCAGGGGTGATACTAATTATTCACCTTGATTTCCAGCATCACACAAACAAGTAGTTTTTCCTCAGTCACGTGTCATTCCTTGACCTCTGGTACTCAAAGGTAATCAACCCTAAAAACTTAGAGAACATACTGACATCCACCAAGTATATTTCATTCATGGGCTGCTTCATTCAGATTTATTTTTTTGTCTCTTTATTGTCACACATGTTTCCCTTCTCTCTTCAATGGCCTGTGAACACTATGCGGCTATATGCAAACCTCTACACTACCCAGTTGTTATATGTCTATGGGACTCTTCTGTGCCTCATCACTGAATCATATGTGTTTGGTTTTACTGATTCATTAGTCATTGTTCTTTACACGAACAGTTTGCATTTCTGCAAATCCAATGTAACCTATCACCTTTTCTGTGATTTAACCTCAATTTTAGCCCTGTCCTACTCTGACATTCATGACACCAAGATCAAGATATTGAGTTTTTCTGGTTTAAATGTAATGATGTCTCATCACAATCTCTGCTTCCTATGTATCCATCCTGTCTAAAATTAATTCTCCTTTAGGAAAGTGCAAAGCCTTCTCTACTTGTGCTTCCCACCTTCTGGGACTCACCAGCTTTTTTGGCACTGCGATGTTTACTTATTTAAAACCAAAGAATTCCTACTTCTTGGGAAAAGTCAAGTGGCCTCTGTGTTTTATGCTATGGTGGTCCCCAAGCTGAATTCCCTCATTTATAGCTTCAGGAACAAAGATGTGGAAAATGTTCTCAACAGAGTCATGTAGAAGAGAGTTAGCTCCAAGCAAGTTAAATGACAGCAATACTGAATATTTAAGTCATCTTTTCTTTCTTTAATATTTCTGTTTTTACTTGCTCACTTAAATACACAAGTGACCTTTAATTAGCTGACATTTCTTTTGAGATATCCTCATTTGCCCAATATGATCTTGAACATTTCCAGGAATATATTTTCAGAAATCCACATGGTATTTGGAGGACATCAAATATGTGTTAAAGTTGTGGTTTAAATATATGCAGTTTTTAGGGCAACTAATGTGCAAAAATATAGTATGTGGTATCTTTCAATCCGTATAATAGATATCCCCATTCTTGTTCAAGTGTCAAAGAATTTTATTATGGATAGTACTTTCAGAAGACATTACATTTATTCTCTAGAAAACAAATAAAGCACAGTTGTAATGTGTGCTGCTTTGAATTGTATAAGCCAGGGTTTAAATTCCAAATTTACCTTAGGTAAGTCAATGGAACTTTAAATATATGACACTAAATTTTAAAAGAAATATAATAATTCTAAATTCCTAGTTATTGTAAAGATTATAGCAATTGATGCAAAAAGTATTTAATATCATTCTAATAAATTTTGGCCACTATCATCATAATACTTATATTTTCAAAAATTTTGAGTGCACAGTAGCTTTTATTATGAATAATTTCACTGGTATTTTACAAATACTTTTGGTTCATCTTACTCATAAATAAATAAAGAGCTAAAAAGGCAAGTCAGCACTACAATATTTGATCCTAGAGCAAATGGTAATCTTGTGATAGAATTAAATTATAGAAAAAAGTGCTTGTGAACATTTAAGATAATTTGAATATATTTTAAATTATTAAAGAAAATAGAATCATACTAAACAGTTTGAATAGCTTTATTCCTGGTCTTCTAGACTAATCTTAGGTATGTGCATGTACATATTACAAAAATATACACAATTTTAGCCATTTTCTTTTTTCTCTTTTGCAGCTTTTGGCTCCATTCATCATTATAAACTTCAATCATTCCTTTGTTATTTAAATTTGGAATATAAATGTTTTCCTGGTGCATGAATGAAATCAGGAATATCATCTAGCTATGTTTTTTTTTTTTAAACAAATCTATTTTATTGGTACATATTAACAAAGCATACAATTCATTCAATGTGTACAATAATAGTATTTGGTATAATCTCATAGTTGTGCATTCATCATTTCAATCATTATTAGAGTATTTTCATTATTTCAACAATAATAGTAAACAAAGAATGACAAACAATAAACAAGAAAATTCCTCACCTCTCCATCTCTCTGTTTCCACTTCTTTTTTTTTTTTTATTTATATATATATAAATATATTTTAAGAGGTGCTTAGAATACCGAAAATACTACACAGAACCCCCTGGGATTCCCATGTTGCCCATCCCCCACACCTCCTGCCACATCCCACATAAACATCTCCCACAAGTGTGGCCCACCCACTCAATGGACTTACACATCCTAGCTATGTTTTAAGACCTGAAGTTTTGTAAATTAATGAGATTTATTAAAAGTATACAATAATATCTCTTTGTGTCTACCAGCTGATGATTTGATTTGAAAACCCTACCATTCCATGATTGTCAACTAGGTTCAGTAATTAGTGTTTCTTTGTGCAATTTTGGTACAATTTAAAAATCATATCCTTTGTCTTGATTTCTACAAGTTTGTTACATCCTTTAAAAAGAAACAAATTCTTCAGTTATATTATTTGCTCTTCTGTTTTAACATTTTTAATAGAGTAAGGTCAAATTTGGTGACCTTGCATAAATTTTATCAGATAGTTTGCGAAAATTTTCTTTAAATATTCATCTTCATAATCTGAAAATGCAGTTTTTATTTCTTGCGCTGTTCAATAAATATTTAAGAAAGTATGTTCTTTCATTTTCCAATTATTTTACTATTTTTATTTAAATGTTAGGTTTGTTTGCAAATTATATTCTTTTGCATTCAAGTGATTTGCGATCATTTAATTTATGTTAATCTTTTATTTGTAGAATTATATTTGTCCATTTTTCTAAATCATTTTAAAAATTAAAATAAAGTTAAAACACTTTTACAAAAAATTTTCACAACTTTTCAGTAGTTCATCATTGTTCAATAATTTATTCAAATATTAATATATGCATTAATTGCCTCAAGAACCTGAATACATAAGAAAAATTTAGCTTCTCATGCATAATGTCCATATAAATTGCTGTAATATGACATATTTTTGCTCTGAAGTCAATATTGCCTGGAATTTATTTTTACAGGAATTTCACTGTTTTGTCTGCAATTATAGATGTCTTTGATAAGTATTTATTTTTCATTTAAAACCTTTTAAACTAATTTCTCATGTTGTATATGCATATGTCGTCTCTGTTTATGAATGCAATATTTGTTTTTATTTAAAAACTGTAGCAAAATGCCAAATATTTTATTTTTATTTGAATGACAAACATATTTTATATATACTTTAATTTTTATAATTTAAAATGTATTAAAAATTTCAAAGGAGTTGGGGAATCCTCTATGATCAGAATTTTTTTAAAAAAATTTATTCTCTTACCATACATATCATCTAATAATTCCCCCTTTTAATGACTTTCAAATATTTATTTCATTGCTGGTAATTACATTCACAATGTTTTGCTACCATCACTATCATCCATAATAAAACTTTTTCTATTATTTAAAACAGGAGCCCTGTACAATTTTTTAAAATAATATATATATATATATATATTTTAAAGATACTTAGATTACATAAATGCTATGCAAAAATTATAAGGATTCCCATATGCCCCACAACCCATACCTGCCACAACCTTCCACATGAACATCTTTCATTAGTGTGGCACATTTATTGAAATTGGTAAACACATCCTAGGGCTTTGCCATTAAACATGGACCATAGTTCACATTGTAGACCACACACTCTCCCACACAGTTCTGCATGTTATATGCTGATATGAAATGGCCTATATCTGTCATTGCAATGTCAGTCAGTATAATTCAGAATGTGGCAGAGCTCTCTAGGATGGGAACTTAGTATTTTCTCATTTATTGAGTGATTCTCCACCCACTGTGACCGTGCCCCGTGAGTATTTGAACAATTTTATATACCTTTTATGTATGTTCAGGTGAACTTCCTCTCATGCACCCCCTATCCGTGACACCCCCCACAAACGATTCTCTCCTGCCCCAGTTGTAACCCTTCTGTGATCCAAAGCTTCTTTAAAAATGGAGCCAATACAATAGCCAAACACAATTAATAGGAAAATGAAATAATAACGATAAGTTTAAATGTAAGAGATAAATACATGAAAACTTAAAAAAAACTAAAAATAAAATAAAAGGAATGGGATATTTTTTTAAAATGGGGAAAAAATAGAAAGAAAACAATTTTTTTGACACTTTTCCTTTTGTCACTGCAATATCTGGTGTCCAGTCTGTATCGTAGCACCTTCCCCCTCTGACTCCCCAGTGTCTCACTATTTTTCATTTAATTTTCAAAGAAGTTTTAGATCACAGCAAAGTCACACACAGAATACAAGGCACTCTTATATACCCAAACTCCTCCCCCTTTCCTCACCCCATATTAAAACATTTTTGTATGTGGATGGTAGCATTGTTAAAACTGTTATACAGATAGTGAAACATAGCTACTAACCTTGTCAATGATTTATAGTATGGTTTACAATTAAGACCATACACTTTTATAAATTTTGATAATATTTATCATGTCCTGTGTCCATCACTGTAAGGTAATGAAAAACATTTCCACTGACCACTAAATACCACCTGTTTGATCCATTCTGTTCCCTCCCCAGCCTCCCAGGGCCCATGACCACCCCCTGGCTTGACTCACTGGATGACAAAATTCATAGTTACATGCAACAAGAGGTCTTGACACACTGGTTTGTCGTCCTCTATTTAGAACCACCCTCGCTCATAAGAGATGCCCACAGGTCTATTTCTGATCGAATCGGTCCTCCCAAAGATGGGAGTCCATCTCCTTCCCACTCATTGTGTGGGTTTCCACCCACTGATACAACACATTATGACAGGATGAACACTCACACACTCCCTATAAGCCTGCTCCAGATGTGCCCTGTCTCGAACCACCCCCAACGAACACCCTAAACCAATGATACTTCCTTATCATATTGTCATAAGAGCATTCCCACCTCTGTACTTTCAACCTCATACCCACAAATCCCAAGTGATCACCTTGTCCCTCTCCTATCTCTCCCCCCAGTATCCTGGGTATTCTAACCAACCCTTCCCAATTTACCCACCTGTCAACCCTGCACCACCAAACCCAATAATATCACTACCCACTTGTCCTATCCCTTCAATACCCAGCTACACTCTATCACTTTACCAAAGATTATGACCCTATGGGTAATGGCTCACAACTTTCTCTTCTCTTTCTCTTTCTTATAAACCTATCTTTCAGACAATAGTACTAGGGGACTGCTCAACCTCCTTAATTCATAGCAGTGAGGTCATATACTGTTCATCCTTCAATGCCTAGCTTGCTTCACTCAACATAAGGTCTTCAAGATTCATCCATGTTATCCCCTGTGTTGCACTTTATTCATTCTTACAGTTGTTTAATATTCCATTGTATGTATATACCACATTTTGTTTATCCATTCATCTGTTGATGGGCACCTGGGTTGATTCCAACTTTTGGCAATAGTGGACAATGCCACTATGAATATTGATGTACATATAACTGTTCATGTCTTTGCTTTCAATTTTTCTGGGTATATACCCAGCAGTGGAATTACTGGATCATATGAAAGATCTATAGTTAGTTTTTTGAGGAACCACCAACACTTATAGTCAGCTGTTTTTTTTTAATAGCTACCATTCTAATGAGTGTAAGATGGCATGTCATTGTAGTTTTGATTTGCATTTCCCTAATAGCTAGCGATGTCGAGCATTTTTTTACGTGCTTTTAAGGCATTTGTATTTCTTCCTTGGAGAAGTGTCTTTTCAGGTCATTTGCCCATTTTTTAGATGGGTTGCTTGTCTTTTTATTTCTGAGGTGTAGGTTTTCTTTATATATGCAGTATAGTAAGCTCTTATCAGATATATGGTGGCCAAATATTTTCTCCCTTTGGGTAGGCTGCCTTTTTATTTTCTTGATAACGTCCTTTGAGATGCAAAAGTTTTTAATTTTGAGGAGATCCCATTTATCACTTGTTCTTTTTTTGTTTGTGCTTTGGGTGTGAAGTTCATGAAACCATTTCCTATTACAAGGTCCTGTAGATGCTTCTGTACATTATCTTCCAAAGTCTTTATGGTCTTGGCTCTTATATAGAGATCTTTGATCCATCTTGAGTTAATTTTTGCATAAGGTGTGAAATGGTGTTCTTCTCTCATTCTTTTGGATATGGATATCCAGTTCTCAAAGAACCACTGCTGAAGAGGCCATTCTCTCCCATCAGAGTGGGCTTGGTGGCCTTGTCAAATATCAGATGACTGTATATGCGAGGATCTATATCAGAACTCTCAATTCCATTCCATTGGTCAGTATGCCTATCCTTGTGCTAATACCTTGTGGTTTTGACCACTGTAGCTTTGTAGTATGTTTTAAAGTCAGGTAGTGTGATACCTCCAACTTCATTTTTCTTTTTCAATATGTCTTTGGCGATTTGGGGCCTCTTACCCTTCCCAAATAAATTCAGTACTTAGTTTTTCCAGTTCCTTAAAAAATACAGCGTTGATTTTTTGGGGGGATTGCATTAAATCTGTAGATTAGTTTGGGTAGGATAGACATCTTAATGATGTTTATTCTTCCTATCCATGAACAGGGAATATTCTCCCATTTATTTAATTCTTCTTTGATTTCCTTTAAAAGTGTTGTGTAGTTTTCTGTATATAAGTCCTTTCCATCCTTACTTAAATTTATTCCTAGGTATTTGATTCCTTTAGTTACTATTGTAAATGGTATTTTTTGCTTGATTTTCTCTTCCAGATTGCTCATTATTGGTGTACTAAAATGCTACTGATTTTTGAGCATTGATCTCATAGCCTGCAACATTACTGAACTCCTTTATAAGTTCTAGAAGCTTAGTTGTAGATTTCTCAGGGCTTTCTACATATAGGATCATGTCATCTGCAAATAATGAAATTTTTGCTTCTTCTTTTTCAATTTGGATGCCTTTTATATCTTTTTCTTGCTTCAGTGCTTGACCAAGAACTTGTAAAACAATGTTAAATAAGAGTGGTGCTAGGGTGCATCCTTGTCTTGTTCCCGATCTCAGAGGGAAGGCTTTTAGGATTTCACCATTGAAGATGATGTTAGCTTTGGGTTTTTCATATATACCCTTTGTCATGTTCAGAAAGTTTCCTTCTATTCCTATTATTACCAGGAAATGGTACTGCATTTTGTTGAATGCTTTTTCTGCATCTATAGAGATGATCATGTGGTTTTTTAATTTCAAACTGTTTATGTGGTGTTTTACTTTGGTTGATTTTCTTATGTTGAACCATCCTTGCATACCCAGGATGAAACCCACTTGGTCATGGTGCATAATTCTTTTGATAAGTTGTTGAATGCGATTAGCAAGTTTTTTTTTTGAGGATTTTAGCATCTAGATTCATTAGAGAAATTGATCTGTAATTTTCCTTTCTTGTGGTATCTTTATTTGGTTTTGGTTATTAAGGTAATATTGGCATCATAGAATGAGTTAGGCAATATTCCTTCTGCTTTATTTTTTGGAAG
Organism: Tolypeutes matacus; assembly: GCA_026826555.1. Taxonomy (NCBI): domain Eukaryota; kingdom Metazoa; phylum Chordata; class Mammalia; order Cingulata; family Chlamyphoridae; genus Tolypeutes; species Tolypeutes matacus. The sequence goes on along the minus strand of JAKSZT010050948.1, from coordinate 397,524 downwards.
AGCTTAAGTAGAATTGGTGTTAGCTCTTTCTGGAATGTTTGGTAGAATTCAGCTGTGAAGCCATCTGGTCCTGGGCTCTTCTTATTTGGGAGGTTTTTGATGACCGAGTCTATCTCATTACTTGTAATTGGACTATTGAGCTCATCAGTTTCTTTTTCCATCAATGTAGGCTGCTTGTGAGTTTCTAGGAATTTGTCCATTACCTCTAAATTATCATTCTTGTTGGCATATAATTTTTCAAAGTATCCTCTTATGATACTCTTTATTTCTGTGGGTCAGTAATGATATTCCTTTCCTCATTCCTCCTTTTGTGTATTTGCATCTGCTCTCTCTTTTTCTTTGTTAGTCTGGCTAAGGGTTTGTCAATTTTATTGATCTCAAAGAATCAGATTTTGTTTTTGATTATTTCTTCTATTGCTCTCTTATTTTCTATTTCATTTAGTTCTGCTCTAATCTGTTATTTCCATCTTTCCACTTCCTTTTTGGTTAGTTTGTTGTTGTTTCTCCAATTCCTTGAGGTGTGTAGTTAGGTCTTCAATTTTTGCTCTTTCTTCTTTTTTAATATATGCATTTATGGCTATGAATTTCCCTGTCAGTACAGCTTTGGCTGCATCTCATAGGTTTTGATATCTTGTGTTGTCATTTTCATTCATTTCAAAGTAGTTACTGATTCTTTTTTTTTTTTTTTTAAGATTTTATTTATTTATTCATTTATCCCCCCCTTGCTGCTTGTGCTTGCTGGGTCAGCTAACCACGCCGTGTGGGAGGGCTTGCCTTCACCAGGAGGCCCCGGGAACTGAACCCGGGGACTCCCACATGGCAAACGGGAGCCCCACCGACTGAGCCACAGCCGCCTCCCTACTGATTCCTTTTGAGATTTCCTCCTTGACCCACTGTTTGTCTAAGATTGTGTTGTTTAACTTCCATATCTTTGTGCCTAATCTGATTCTCTGGACCTTAATGATTTCCAATTTCATTCCATTGTGGTCAGAGAAATTACTTTGTATAATCTCAATCTTTCTGAATTCATTGAGAATTGTTCTGTGGCCTAGCATGTGGTCTATCTTGGAGTATTATCCATGAGGTCTCAAGAAGAATGTATAGACTGCTCTATTTGGGTGTAGCATTCTGTATATGTCTATTAGGTGCAGCTCCTCTAATGCATTAATCAGAGTCTTTGTTGCTGTATTAATTCTCTGTCTAGATGTTCTGTCTAGTGTTGATAATGTTGTATTAAAGTCCCTCACTATAATTGTAGAGGCATATATTTCTGCACTTATTTTTTCCAGTGTTTAACTCATGTATTTTGAGGCACCCTGATTAGGTGCATAATTGTTTATGTTTGTATTCTCTTTTTGAAAGATTACTTCTTTTACTAATATATAGTGTTCATCTTTGTCTCTTACAATAGTTTTGCATTTAAAGTCTATTTTGTCTGATATTAGGATAGCTACTCCTGCCCATTTTTGGTTGTTGTTTGCTTATAAAATTGTTTTCCAGCCATTAACATTCAGCCTCCTTGAATCCCTGGGTCTAAGGTGGGTTTCTTGTAGACAGCATATAGGTGGATCAAATTTCTTTATCCATTCTGCCAATTGGTGTCTCCTGACTGGTGAGTTTAATCCATTAACATTCAATGTTATTACTTTCAAGGAATTTCTTACATCAGCCATATTTTCTTTGGGTATATGTATGTCATATTTTGTTTTTATTTCTTTCTTCTTTTTTTTTTTTTTAGTTGTTCTTACACTCTCCTCCAAATCTCTCTCTCCTCTTTTTCCCTTTCAACATGTAGAACTTCCTTTAGTATTTCTGGAAGTGAAGGTTTCTTATTGGCATACACTCTTAATTTCTGTTTGCCTGTGAATATTTTGAACTCTCCATCATTTTTGAATGCCAGCTTTGCAGGATAGAGAATTCATTGCTGGAAGTTTTTCCTTTTAGTACCTAGACTATGTCATACCATTGTCTTCTTGCCTCCATGGTTTCAGATGAGAAATCAGCACTTAATCTTATTGTGCTTCCCTTGTATGTGATAGTTTCTTTTCTCCTGCTGCCTTGAGTATTTTCTCTTTGTATTAAGCATTGTACATTTTGATAATTATATGTCTTGGAGTAGGCCTGTTGGGATTTAAACTGTTTGGGGTGCGTTGTTCTTCCTGGATATGTACACCCATCACCCCCAATAGGGTTGGGAAGTTTTCAGCCATTATTACCTTCAACACTCCTTCTCTTCCCTTTCCCTTCTCTTCTCCTCTGTAATGCTTATAATGCATATGTTTGTGTGTTTTGTGTTGTCACTTAAATCACTAAGTCCCTGCTTGAATTTTTCTATTTTTTAATCTTTCTGTTTTAATATCTGTTTGATTTTAGATGTACTGTTTTCCACATCACTAATTCTTTCTTCTGCCTGTTCAAATATGCTGTTATGTGAATCCAGTATCTTTTTTATTTCTTGGATTGTGCCATCGATCACCATCATATCTGTTATCTTTTTATGTATGTTTATAATTTCTTCAGTATGTTCTCCCGGTGTCTTATTAATATCCTTAATCTCTTCCTTCACTTCATTAAGTTTGTCCATTATATTTGTTCAGACAGCTTTGATTAGTTATTTGATGTTCTGCATCTCTTCTTGGTTTTTAGTTTGTTCATTGGACTGGTCCATGTCTTCCTGTTTCTCAGTATGGTTTGTTATTTTTTGTTGCCCTCTGGTCATCATTTTATCTTGATGGATTTATTTTATTAATTAGCTTCTCTGTATGCTCTAGAGTTTTATTTAGCTGGTGGTTCTGTATGTATGTTAAGTTTTCTCTTTGACACTTTGTTCTTCTTGTTCTATTTCCTTGCTTTTTTCTATGTTCCCTTGAAGGAAAAAGATTAGGGCCAGTGGAATCGAAAGAGGTAAGAAAGGAATAAGGATAATAGAAATATTGATAACAATTAGAAGAGGGACCATATAAGACTTAATAAAATGATATATTACTCATGTAGGCAATGTAGAGTAATAGGGGGAAAAAAGTGGAGTACCTACCAATGGAATGGGAAACCAAATAGAGGAAAATATATAGAATGATTTAAAAGGCCAGAATGATGAGGAGAGAGAGAAAGAGTAAAGAAAGGGGTGAAAGGAAAAAATTAATAATAATAATAAAAAAGAAAACAGACTAAGCAAGACAGAAATCGACCCCCATGAAGTTGAGGACTAATGAAAAAAGATGGAATGTAAGAACCACAACAGAAAGCAGAATGTAGAAAGATGAAGGAAGGAAAAGAGATAGCATTGGTAGACAAAATCAATATACACAGCGAATGGGAAATCTAGGAAGAAGAAGCAGAGCAAAGAAGTAACAACCTAGCAGCACCTAATTTTAAAAAAGGGGGGCAGGGGGAGGAAACAGGAAAGAAAAGCAAGAAACAAACAAACAAACACACAAACAAGCAGTCAAACAAAGCTAAGGAAGAACAGCATGAAGGCTCTCAGTCTGCCTGTTTGTCAATGAATTACCCTGCAGGATACCATCTGCAGGTTTTGAGGCAGATTTTAGCAATTAAACTTAATTTTTTTTTTTTTTTGAGAAATAAGGAACCAAAAATAAAGCCTCTTCTAGACGACTCCCTCCACTGAGGGGACCCTAAATAGGCCCGTGGAAACGTATCAAACACTTCCCACTACCTGACCCTCCAGAGGAGCTGAAATTCTGATACACCTCAACCCAGAACTATAAAATTGGCTGACTCTGCCCCCTCCTGAGCCAAGCCTCTGTATCAGACAGCATTAGATAAACCAGGCTTCCTTAGCAGATTCACGTCTCTCCTCAGCCTGGAGCCACTTCAGGCTGGCTGGTTTGCTCCCCAAAGTTGCAAAGAGGTCGAGATAGCCAAACACACAGACAGGAAATCCCTCTCCACCCTTTGCCAAAACCCTCCCACTCTTGGAGAATGCTCCCTTTCACTGGGTTGTGGGCAGGAGTCGGGACTTGCCATAGCCCTTTGCCCTGAGGGTGGGGCTTACCATCCATATCTATGCTTTCCAGCTGGGGAAAAACTCATGATTTTATGTTGAGCAATCTATCTTATATATTTATAATGTGAAAATAGTAACTTTTCATATTTAAATGAAAAAAAACAAAGCATTTTATTGCTTTATAATATTTCATACATTACAATTGTTAGATTGGGTTTTCTAAATTGTTTTGTTTCATTTATTGATTTCTTGTTCATAGATTTCAGCCTAATATCTGCTTTCCTTGATACCTCATTTGAACATTTCTCTTTTTGTGTGACTTTATTATTTCTATGAATTTTACGATTATTTTGCCTGATATTAGATATTTCAATGGTGAAAGTAGATTTTCCACTGAGATCTGGAAAAAGACAAGGATGCTCACTGTCACCACTGTTATTCAGTATTTTACTAGATGTTCCACCTATAACAATCAAGCAAGAAAAAAAAAATAAATAAATAAAAGGCACCCAAATAGGAAATGAAGTAAAGCTTTCACTATTCAGTGATGATGTGATCCTATACCTAGAACATCTCAAAAAATCCCAAACAAGTTACTAGAAAATAATTGAAGAGTTCGACAAAGTGGTGGGATAAAAGATTAATATACAAAAATCAATAGTGATTCTATACTAATGAGAAATGTGAGGAGGAACTCAGGAAAGAAAATTCCCTTTCCATTGCCACTAAAAGATTCAACTATAAAGTAATTAACTTAACCAAGGTCATAAAGGAGCTGTATTCAGAAAACTGAAAAAATTGCTAATAAAAAACAGAGAAGAGGGAAGCGGCTGTGGCTCAATCAGTAGGGCTCCCGTTTACCATATGGGAGGCCCGGGTTCGGTTCCCGCGGCCTCCTGGTGAAGGCAAGCCCACCTGCACGGCACGGTTAGCTGACCCAGTGAGCACAGGCAGCAAGGGGGGGATAAATGAATAAATAAATAAATTAATTAAAAAAAAAAAAAAACAGAGAAGATCTAAATAAATGGAAGGACCTTCTGTGTTGATGGACTGAAAGAGTAAATATTGTTAAGAGGTGAATTCTACACAAACTGTTTCACAGATTCAACTGAATCCCAATAAAAATTCCAACAGTCTTTTTAACAGAGACAGAAAAGCCAATTATCAAATTTATTTGGGAGCATAAGGGGCCCTTAATAGCCAAATATCTTTAAAATGAACATTGTTTGAGAACTGTCACCTCCTGATTTAAAGCATATTCTTTAGCTACAATGGTAAAAACAGCATGGTGCTGTAATAGATAGTTATATTGACCAATGGACCTGAATTGAGAACCCAGAAATAGACTCCCATATCTACGGTCAAGTGATTTTTGACAAAGTAATCAAACCCACCCAGCTGGGTCTGAACAGACTATTCAGCAAATGGTCCTGGGTGAACTGATATCCATGACTAAAAGAAACAAGAAGGACCCCTATCTCACACCTTATACACAAATTAAATGAAAATGGATCAAAACCTAAATATAAAAGCTACAACGTGGAACTCCTAGAAGAATATGTCAGGAAACATCTTTAAGATGTTGTGATATGTGATGGCTTCTTGGACCTTACACCCAAAGTATAAGCAATAAATGAAAAAATAAATAAATGGGACATCTTCAAAATTAAACACTTTTGTGCTTTGAATGATTTTGTTAAGAAGGAGGAAAAGCAATCTACTCATTGAGAGAAAAGTATTGGAAATGACATATCTGATAAGGGTTTTATCCCATGTTATGTACAACTCAATGATAAAAAGATGAGCAACCCAAATATAAAATGGGCAAAAGACTTGAACAGAAATTTTTCCAAAGAAATATACAAATGGACCAAATGCACATGAAAGAATGATCAACATTACTACTAGTTAAATAAAGTTCAATACACTACTAAGATATTATTTCATGCTTTACAGAATGGCCATTATTAAAAAGGTGGAAAACTACAAGTTTTAGAGAGGCTGTGCAGAAATGAGAACAGTTCTTCACCATTTATGGGAATGTAAAATTGTACTGCCTTTCTGAAGGACAGTGTGGTGGTTCTTCAAATAGCTAAATATAGAATTGCCATATGATCTGGCAATCCCACTACTAGGACTCTATTCAGAAGAACTGAATGCAAGAACATGAAAAGACCTTTGCACACTGGTGTTTATAGTGGCATTATTCATAATTGCTAAAAGAAGGAAACAATCCATCAACCGATGAATGGATTAAAAAATGTAGCTTATGTGTATGTTGGGATACTAATAATTTATAAAACAAAATGAGCTTGAGATGCATATGACAACATAGATGAACCATGCAGCCATTATGTTTTGTGAAATAAGCCAGACACAAAAGGACAAATATTGTATGGCCTCACTAATATGAACTGAATAAATGAGTAAACTCATGGATTAGAACTATTGAATATAGGTTAACAGGAGATAGAATGTGGGTGCAGAAGGGGAAGCTGATGCTGAGTGTATGCAGAATGTTTAAGTAGGGGGAATTACAAAAGTGGGAAGATGGTTAGAATTGATGGCGACACATTACAGTGAGTTTAATGAACACTGTTTATTTATGTGATTGTGGCTGAGGGGGATTGTCTAAGGAGGTTAATGTCAGTAGAAAGAAAAATAGAGGATAATCTAAGGGCTGTATAATATAGTGATTTCCATGGTGGATGATGATTGTGGTTAATGGTACAAACACAAGAATGTTCCTCTATTACATGGTGTTAGTATATGGAGATACATGGGAAAATATAACTAATAATTTAAATATTTTGACAGCAATGGCAAAGAAGATACTATGTCAATGCAAAAAGTCAATAATGGGGGTTATTAGGATTTTCCTTTTGGAGTTAATGAAAGTGTTCTGAAATTCATTGAGCTGATGACAACACAACTCTGAGATGAAACCGAGAGCCACTGAATGTATACTCTGAATGGATTGTACAAGGCAGGGGACTGTATAACACAGTGAACCAAGTGGTGAAAGATGATCTGTGGTTAACAGTACAAATATGGAAACATTCTCTCATGAACTATAATAAATATACAATACTAATACATGGTGTTAATAGGATGGTTTGTGGGAAAAATACACCAAATATAAGCTATGGACTTTAAATAGCAGTATTATTTTGATGATATTTTTCCATCATTTGTATCAAATGTGTCACAACAATGTAAAGTGTTGGGGGTCAGGCAATTTATGGGCATCCTGATAAGTATGCATGATTTCTTTGTTAACTCACAACTTAAAATAAAATAAATGAAATGACATTAAATAATCTATGCATTGAGATAAAAAGACAATTAAATAATATTACGGATCATTGTTTCTTGTATTCCATTTGTCTGAGACTCAGTTGATCCAGATATTTGTATGACTCTCTGCTTAACCTCTTTCAGATTGTTCAAATGTGATCTAATTTTTAATGAAATTTCTACGAATTATTTTTTTAAGACAGAAAACCTTACTCTCTCCATGGGCCCCCCCTTCACTTAGTTTTCCTCCATATTAGTTATCTTCATCTGTATACATGGACTTGGTTGATTACTACCCACACCCCCACACAAAAGAATGTCATTCTTGTTAGACGGATCTCCTCATGGGTTATTCCAATGGCTCACTATGAACACAGGGCCTTTGCATTGGTGACCCCCTTGTTTTTGTTTTTTTTTTAAAGATTTTATTTATTTATTCATTTATCCCCCCCTTGCTGCGTGTGCTCGCTGGGTCAGCTAACCACGCCGTGCGGGCGGGCTTGCCTTCACCAGGAGGCCCCGGGAACCGAACCCGGGGCCTCCCATATGGTAAACAGGAGCCCTACTGATTGAGCCACAGCTGCTTCCCCCCCCCTTGTTTCTAACACTCTCTCAGGTATATGTATGACTTACTCTCCCCTTTTCAAATCATTGATAAAATGCCAAAAAGTTTTTGAGTCATTCCTGACCACATTATTCCATTTTGCTTTGTTATGCCCTTGCTTCCAAATCTCTCACCACATAGTCTGTCTTATGTTTTCATTTTTTAAATATTAATTTTCAAATTCTAACATGGCATATCACTTATGTCTGTATATTTCTATGTATCTCCAAGATAGAATATGGGACACAAGAGGACAAATATCTTTTATTATTTGCTATACAGTGTGGGCAATATCTGGTACATAGTAGATATCCATAAAATATTTACTGAAAAAATGAATAAAATGAGTGGCATAATGAACAAAACACATAAAATTTCTAAATACTCAAGCAATGCAACACCTCCCACAACTTTATTAATTTATTTAATAATTTCACATTTGTATAGCAACATTTGAAGCTTTCTATCCCAGCACCTGAGTCATTTATTAAAAATTATTACATGTAATCCTTAAATTTCAATAAATTTTCAAATTTTAACCTACAAGAAATACTTCACCTGAAAAAAAAAGCTATCATTTTTTAATTAATATTCAAAATATAAAAACTGCAGGAACTTTTAATTTGAAAATTAAAAATAAATAAAACTAAAAATGCATCCTTAAATTTTTCTGAGTCAAAGAAGTAATAAAATATTTAGCTATAGAATGTTTATAGAATGGATGGCAATATGAACAGCACATGGCACTGGATATAAGATAAATGATCACTCAGATGATTAATGGAAATATTAAACAGAAAATTCTATTATGAAATCAGCTAGAGGATCTAACTCTATCATTTTTGACATCAGTAGATATTTAAGATCTTTGGTTAGGTTGTGATGTCTGCCATTTCCTTATAACTGGTGGAAGAATTCTCCTGCCTCCCCAAACAATTCTATACCTAAAGAAAATGCAGATAAAAATTGTTTGCAATCATTGGAAACACATATAACAGTTCAGTTATCCATGAGATAATTGAAGTATATGAGAAGGGCCTCCTGACTACCCTGTTTTTCTGTACGGCTTGTTCACCAGGGAGATACAGAGAACAAGCAGAGTATAAAGTTCTCAAATATATAAAAAGGGAGAGATTGCAAATTCTACCAGATGAAGATGTGGGACATTAATGATGGGGTATCAAAAGGAGATGTCCAAATATCGGTACTGGGATTTTCTGTAGGTCCTTAGTTGAAGTCTGAGTTGTATAAGGGCAAAAAAAGAGCCAACAGGCTAGGAGAGGCTGCTACAGGGGTGAGAGCTGTATATAAATACTAGCAGTCATGACTGACAGAGAGAAACTGGATTTATGACCTAGACAGTATGACGAAAATCACTGATAAACTCAGGCATGAAGTTAAGTCAAAAGAAAATAAATGGCCACATACTAAAGGAAGGATAATGTCTTATAATAAATACCATACCTAAGACTGAGGATAAAATGAAATAGAAGTTCCTTAATAAAGAATAACATAAACCATGAGAGGGTGTAAAGGCATTGACAGGAATTTATTACCTGGGAGAAGAAATCTCAATACCCATTATAGAAAGTCAATGCAATCAACACTCCCTACAACATATCATTCACAAATATAAGTATATTATATGAAAATTAGCAAACATAAGACAAAGCAAAAAAAAAATCTGAAGCATATTAATGAAAATAAAAGTTAATAGGAAGTGATTTCAAGACGAACCTAAAATTTGAATTAGCATCCAAGTACTTTAAAACAATTTTCAACATATGATAATGAATTAAGGAATAGATTATCCTAATGAGGAAATATATATGTGAAATCACAGCAGAAAAAAAGCATATTAAAATAAAATTAACTAAGTAGAATTTCTAGAAAGGAAAAGATAAAATATGATTAAAAATTTGCCAGAATGACTCAAGAGCAAATTGGCAGCTGTTGAAGTGAGTATCAGTTTTTCTGAGTATAGCAGGGAGCCGTGTAAAATTACAGCTTCCCACCAAAATGAGAGGGATGTGTCAGGCCAAAGGAAGAATAAGACCAGTCCTTAGCAAGCAAAGGAGTGTTTAATAGGAGGCTTATATGGGGAAGCTCTTCACACGGTGGTAGACCCAAGCATGTTCGTGGCCTATGTCCTCATCCATGGCAGTGATCAGAGTGTGGTGCTTCCAAGACTTCAGTCCATTTACCAGAAACCAAGAAGGGTTTTTTATTCTACATTTCTTCCTGTGGATGAGGGAGCTAGATAAGAAATGCAATGCTCAGGACAAATAATAAAGGAACAGAAATTCACAATGTTTCTCAGCAGCACAAAAGTTATATTTTCATAGTAACTACTTGAAACTAGCATTTACAATGATTGCCAGCAGAGCTGAAATTACACCTTTACATTAACTATATAAAACTAGCCTATACAATGATTGTCAGTAGGGCTAGAGTTACTTTACATCTATACAGTAATTATGTAACGGATCTATTAATATGAAGGTGGTCAAGCGGTTCACAGAAGAGATTATTCTTAGAGTTCCTGGGAGAGAAGTCCAAGCATACAAGTATGCATGTATCAGTCATGAGCTCACAAACAGTTATTTCTCAAGGCTTACTGTATAACTTTTAAGAAATGATATGCTGCTGTGACTTGAAGGTGAGATAACTAGAAGGATTGTGGGGAAAATGCAAAGCCATAGAAACTACATCAGTTAACCTGAAACCAAATGAATAATTGTTTTTCAAACTGAGTAGATAAGAGAAAAACAGCAACACTGTTCAAATAAACAAGAACAGATCCTACATGGTTCAAAAACATTGAGTTAAAAATGGCTGATAGTTTATAAATTTTGGAGAAAAATATCAACTTAGAGATCTAGGAAATTCTGAACCCCCCAATCAAGTTAAATCCAATAATCAACATGCACACACCACTCACCTCTTCCACAGAAAATCACATCATAATGAACCTAAAGAATATATGTATAAAGAAAGAAACACTTCAAAGCAGAATGGGGCAGGGGCAACAGAGAACATGGCTGGTTGTGGGAGAGATGTGGGAAATTTGGGGTAGCAGGAAGCAGAGTAAACATATCAATCAATACTGGATTCCCATAAGAAGCAGTAAGATTAGAAGAAAATAACAAAGTGTGAGAAGGCAAAAAGAAAAATAATTGTATAGCTTGTGAAAATTTATGTGAAATTCAAGTGTGATATGAATAAAATGAATGAAAGCTCAAAATATTTGTTTCCAAAATACCTGTAGTAGAAGAAAAACTAAAGGAGTTCTACAGCGTGAAGAAAATAATATCAGAGGAAAAATTGAATCTACAAAGAGATTTTAAGAGTGCAAGCCATGGGAAATGTGTGAAATTTCTGTAAAATACGACTGTGTACAATAAAAATACTAGCATTGTACTTGCAGGTTTGTAATATGAAGGAAACAATGGCTGGAATAACAAGCAGCAAATGATTTAGACATAATTAGGGTTCTTATATTTTATATGAAGAGACGAGATCATATTTTTTCTTTTATTGTTAGAGAAGTTGAAGGTTTACAGAAAAAAAAAAATCATGCAGAAAGTAAAGCCATCCCACATTCTCCTTTGCAAACACAGTTTTTCTATTATTAAGACTTTGTTATCAGTGTGGTAATTTAATTACAATTGTTGAAACAATATTATTATAAATATAAAGTTAACTGACTACCATAATATATTATAGGTTTCACTGTTTGTGTTGTAAAGTTCTGTGCTTTGTTTTTTTGTTTTTGTTTTTTCACTTTTTATTTTGTAATATATAAACAGAATATATTTACATTGTAACCTAAATTTTCCACTTTAAACACTTGGAAATATACCATTCAGTGGTGTTACTAATATACACACTGTTTTTTACAATCACCAGTATCCATTACCAAATTTTCTATCACTCCAAACAGAAACTCTGTATCAGATAAGCCTCACCCAGGGAAAACCACCTTTATGATCATGGTATCCCCCCATACCAGGTAAGTAATTTCTCCCATGCTGCAGCTTCATTTTAATTTCAAGATAAAGTACTTAGATAAATAAAACATTTAAAGTTTGGTCAAATCCTGTATATCTATTTTTTTTTCTATTTTGTTTTTGTACTTTTTGTGTAGATAATTAAGCACCATTTTCTCATGCAAAATCCTGACAAGTTTCTTTATATTTCATTTGAGGTGTTTGTCTTAATTCCTGGCTGCTAAAGCAAATGCCACAAAATGGCCTGGATTCCTTATATTTTGTATGTAACCTTACTGGGACCTAAAACTTCTTTGAAGATGATATATATTATTTAAAAAATGAAAGAAAATGCCACTGTACATACAAGACAACTGATATTACAGTGATGAAAGGAAAAACATTAAAAAATAATTTATTTTATTTTTAATGTGTTTCATTTTTTTAATACCCAATCTTTCTTACTTTATTTTAGTTTTAGTTTCTCCAAATTATTATGTATTTTATCTCTTATGTTTAAACCTAACATTATTATTTCATTTTCCTATTAATTGAATCTGGCAATATTCTTGGCTTCATTTTAAAAGAGGTTTTGGATCACAGAAGTGTTACAACTATGGCAGGGGAGGATTAATGGGGTGGAGTGTCAGTGATGCGGGATACATGGAAGGAAGTTCACCTGGGCATACATATAAGGCATATAAAAATATGTTCAAATATTCATGGAGCATTGCCACAGTGGGTTGAGACTCACACAACAACTGAAAGGTTATTGAATTCCCATCCTGGGGAGCTCTGCCAATTCTCTAATGGAACAGCAACAATCCCCTAAGTGCAGGGGCAATGACTAGTGAAGAAGGATGGTCCAATGAAAGGCCCTTGATGTTGATGACTATGCTTGAGAGCCTTTTGCTATTGAATTTGCAACTTAGCCTAGTCTTGGAGAGTACCTAAGTGCTGCCTCCTGAGAGCTTCCTTGTTGCTCAAATGTGGCCTCTCTCTAAGCCAAACTCAGCATATAAATGTATTACCTTCCCCTCAGCATGGGGCATGACTCCCGGGGATGAACCTCACTGGCACTGAGGGATTACTACCAAGCACTGCCTGGTGGTACAACTGGAAAAATACCTTGAATAAAAGGGGAAAAATGTAAAGATAAATGAGTGTATATGGCTAAGAAATTTCAAATTGAATCAGAAGGTCATCAGAGAGGTAACACTTGTGTATGTCTCAGCAGGATCTCATAGATGACCCAGGTAGATACTACCCCAGATAGTGGGGATACTGAGGGCTCTGGAGACATCCAGGATCTATGGTCATGGCACATAGCTCTGGAGTTTGATGCCTTGCCAGTGGACCCTACTTTGGAGATTGTCCCCCTGAGTGTGACAGAGTTGGACTCAGATGTGACTTCTCTACACATGCTTCTTCTGTCCCTTTTATTTGAACCTATAGTTGGTGCTGGAATTGGTAGGCATACAACCAAGAGACTTTAATCTCTGGGCTGTTCATGTGCCACCTGGGCCCTGAAATTCAATGGAGTTGCAATACCTACTCTCCAGCTCATTGGACTAACTAACCCAGGACAACTAACAAGGAGATGATGATGGACAATGACCATCCCAAGGAGCTGAGATAGTCTAAAACCACAAGCAAGAGATTCCCATCCATCTACCCCATGGGATCAAAGCCTCCTCTCAATTAGAGTTGGAGTGAGCAACACCATCCCAGAATCCTCAGGATAGGGGAATGACTATGGACGTAAGTAGATGTACTGGTATTCTTTAATAGACTTATTGTGATTCTAGCAATGGAAGAAACTATATCATTCATGTGGAGGCAGTGGCCACTAGAGATTCTGAGGGCAGGGAGAGAGGAATACAGGTAAAATAGGGGAGCATTTGGGGGAATTGGGAATTTTCCTGAATGACATTACAATGACAGTTACAGGCCATGACATATCTTGCCATAACCTACAAAATTGTGTGAGATAGAGTGTAAACTACAATGTAAACTACAATCCATGCTTAGTAGCAATGCTCTAAAATGTTTTCATCAATTTTAACGAATGTACCACACTAATGAAAGATATTGTTAATGGGGCAAAATGTGGGAGGTGTAGGATGTGTGGCATATGGGGATCCCCTATATTTTTATGTAACAGTTATGTAGTCTAAATACATTTTTTTTAAAAGAATTTTAAAATATATTTAAAAAATAAAATTAAATAAAGAAATAAAAAAAAATGATCTGGCTTAAAATAAGGGAATTTATAAGATCATGGACTTTGAGGGTGGCTAAAGTCCAAAATTGAGAAGTGAGCAAGCAATTCTTTCTCTCACAAGTCTGTGGTGTTCTAGGTCAGGCTGCCAGTGATCCTTCAGTTTTAGAATTTCTGTCACTTGCTAATGCATATGACAATGTCATTCTCTTTCTACTTCAGATGATCTCTTTGACTTCCAGCTTCTTCTCTGGCTTCTTCTCTCTGTCTGAATTAATTTCGGATTATAAAAGTTATCATTAATCGAATTAAAGCCAAACCAATTCAGTTGGCCATACCTCAACTAAAATGTCTTAAAGGTCCTTTTTAAAATTAGGTCAAACCCACAGGAATAGATTAGAGTTAATAACATGTTTAATGAGGTAAATATTTCAATTCCCCACAGAAATCATATTTTATCTGTTGTATTTAGGTAGTTGATCCAGTATGAGGGTTTTTTTTTTTTTTTTTTTTTATGTTGAGATTAGGGACAATATTCATTCTTTTGCATATAGCTATCTGATTTTCCTATCAACATTTGTTGAAGATACTATTCTTTCTCTGTGCGTACTTGGCACCCTTTTCAAAAATCAATTGGTCATAGACATGAGGGTTCATTTCTGAACTTCCAGTTCAATTCTATTGGTCTATGTGTCTGCCTTGTGCAAGTATCAAGATGGGAACTGAACATCTTAATAATATTTAATCTTTCAGTCCATAAACACAAAATGTCCTTCCACTTATTTATGTCTTCTTTATGTACTTTCATGGTTTTTTTTGCATAAGCTTTTACACACTTTGCTAAATTTAATCCTAGATATTTGATTTTTTCTGCTAGTATTGTAAACTGATTTTTCTTGATTTCTTCTTAAAATTGTTCATTATGCATGTATAGAAACCTCACTAATATTTCTTGTTGATCTTGTTTTCTGCCACTTTGCTGAATTAGTTTAGTAGATCTTCATTTTTGTGGATTTTTTTCAGAATTTTTCTATACATCAGTTCATGCCATCTGCAAATAGAAAAAGTGTTCCTTCTTTTCCAATTTGGATGTTTTTTATTTGTTCACTTGCCTAATAAGTCTGGGTAGAACTTCCGCACAATTTTGAATAACATTCGTGACGATGGACATCCTACTCTTGTCCCTGATCATGGAGAAAGATTTGTTCATCACCACTGAATATGGTGCTAGCTGTGGGAGTTTCATTTCTGACCTTTATCATATTCAGTTAATTTCATACTATTCCTAGTTTTCTGACTGTTCTTTTTACCAGTATTTCTGTTTTACCAAATAACTTTTCTGCATCAATTGAGATGATTATGTATATTTAAATTTGTTTTATTAATATGTTTTATTTTATTAGTACATTTTGTTTCTTAGGCAACAAAACCTACCTGGGATAATTCCACTTGATCATAAAAGTGCTGGTGGATTACATTCCTGGTATTTTGTTGAGCATTTTTGTATTTCATCAAAAAATAGCTATGGGACCATAATTATATTGTGATATCTCTATCTGGCTTTGGAAATAGAGTGATGCTCACCTCATATAATGAATTGGGATGTGTCTACTCTGATTCAATTTTTTGGAGTAATTTGAGAAAGATTAGTATTTTGCAATATTTGGTGTAATTTAGCCGGTAACACATTTGGTCCTGTTATTTTCTTAGTTGGGAGATTTTTAATTACTGGTTTGATGCCTTTAGTTGTTACTGTTCTGCTGAGATTTCTATTACTTCTTCAGTTAACATACATAGGTTGTGTGTTTCTAATACTTTGTATATTTCATCTAGGTTATCTCATTTTAGAGGGTACAATTATTCATAGTATCTTCTTATAATAATTTTTATTTTGTGGGGTTAATGTTAATGTCACTAGTCTCAGGTCTGATTGTAGTTGTATGTGTTCTTTGTCGTTTTCTCTTTGTCTACCAAAAGTTTTGTGTATTTTTTTGATATTTACAAGGAAGCAATTTTTTATTTTGTTGAAACTTTTTATTGAGTTTTTTTCTCTATTTCATTTAGCCCCACTAGAATCTTTGTTATTTCCTTCCTACTGCTCATTATCAATTAATTTTTCTCATCTATTTCTAGTACCTCAAGTTGAGAGGTTAGGTCTATTTGACACCTTTCTTTTTTTGTTTTAAGAATTCTGAGCTATATATTTTCTCTCACAACTGTCTGCTTCATCCTATATGTTTTGTTGTCTTGTTTTTCTTCATTGGTCTCAAGATTTTTCCTAATTGCTTTTCTAATTTCTTCTTTGATCCACTGGGTATTAAATGTGTACTTTTTAATTTTCACATATTAGTGTTATTTCCATTTAACCCTCACTTATTGATTTCTTGCATCATTCCAGTGTTGTCAGAGAAGATTCACTATATGATTTCCATTTTTAAAAATTGATTAAAAAAAACAAACTCAAATACTTGTTTTGGAAGTCAGTATAGTCCAGGCAGGACATCTTTAAATCAAAGACTAAAGATGCACAGTGGAAGTAGTGGAGGAAGTGGAAGTTGAGAGAACAGTGGAAACAGAAGTATTGGAATTCCCATTGCTGTGACTACACCTTCACCACCCACTACTGGGCCAGTAGCTGGCCCATACCACCTCCACCAGACAACATTCTCATGTTTGATGATTCCCCACCTCCAGTGGATTATGAAGATGAGAAGTCTGCAGTAGTTCAGTATAATGATAATATATGATAGTACTTCAGTATATGCAGATGGGTATCCTGCCTGGGTCCCTAAGAATTATACTGAGAAAGTTGTTGCAGTATATGATTATACAAAAGACAAGGATGATAAGTTATCATTCATGGGGCTGCAATCATTTATGTGATAAAGAAGAATGATGACGGCTGGTATAAAAGATTCTGCAATCAAGGGAAAGGTCTGTTCCCAGGAACTATGTTGAATCAATAGTGCACTATATTGATTAAACTTTTCTTTTTGCTTTTAAAGTAGATTATTATTAATCAGATATATTGTGGGACTATTATGGCTAATAGAATTGTCTTAATATGTTTTTAAATGTGCCCATATTTTCAGAACATGTTTTATTGGTATCTTTGAATGTCCATACAAACCTTTGAGGCAGTTTGTGTATTGCTCAACAGCAATTTATATTTGAAACTGTACAGAAATGATTATGCTTATGTATTTACTTACTCATTGTTAACTTAATGACCAGCTTAAATATTTTGGGAAACAGGGGTATATAAAGTTAACAAATCATGCTTCAGGGGGTGGATGTGGCTCAAATGGTTGGGCAGCCCTCTGCCATATGGAGGGATCTGGGTTCGATCCCCAGGACCTCCTGATAAAATTTAAAAAATATATATAGAAGGCACATGGGCTGCCAGGCTCTGTGTGCCGGTGAGCCGCCAGGCCCTGGGAGCCATGCAGCAATATGATGACGTCACAGGGGAGAGACAAGATGAGATGCTTTGAAAGCCAGGAACCGAGGTGGCACAGGTGGCAGAACACCTCTCTCCTACATCGGAGGTCTCCAGGATCGAATCCAGGTGAGGACTGGAGGAGGAGGATGAGAAGAGATGGCAGAAAACAGGTATAGAGAATTGTCCAGCAAATGGACACAAAACAGGGGAAAGGGGGGTTTAAAATGGATAAAGTAAATAAATAAGTCTTTTTAAAAAAAATCATGCTTCAGATTGTCCCATCATCTTTCAGTGTAACATGGTTACTAACACTGTCAGATTAATATTACAATCAGAAAATTTAAATGCTGGTGCTGGTCAGAATTTTTGTTTAGATACTTTCATTCTATTTGTTTAAAGCATGCAACGTTTTGTATTGAAATATACTTTAAAAGTTCAAGAGGTTTCCAATTTGTGTAATATTTTACCTTGAGTACACATATTTGTCTCTTTAAACCAATTGTGTCTCTGAGGTCTCCATGTGAAACAAAACAAAACAAACAATAAAGGGTGATCTTTAATGCTGAAATTTGTATCTTGTTTTTTAATGAATGAACTTGAATCATAACTATTTTCCATTCATACATATGTGAATATATAAGTACACTAAAGGTATTTGTCCTTTCCTTCACTGGTTTGATATTAAAAAAAAAAATAAAGGATACTGATTTATTGTAAAAAATAGGCCTCGGCGGGAGCGCGGCCTGGTGTGTAGTCAACCCTAGGGACCGCCCAGCCACTCCAGCCTCGGTGGTGGCTCTAGGAGTGGGGCAGCCCGGCCGTCCATCTCGATCCCGCGTAGGGCGGGTGAGGCCATGGCCGAGCGCTTGCCGGCGCCCATCCTGATGGCCCAGGTGGACCGCTGCTACACCTACACGGGGCTGCTGGCCGTCTCGCGGCGCTTCCGACAGAACCCCAACGAGCCGATGAGTACCTGGATCCTGCGCGCCTATGACCAGGGCGACCCAGCCCTAGCACTGAGCTCTGGCGGCCTGGTGCTCCTGGGCAACCTAAGCCACCACGCCCTCTTCAACTACTACTGCAAGGCCCTGCGGGGCGGCTGCCGGAACATGCTGGCCTGGCTGCTGGCCGCCTGGCGCTGCCGCTGGCCGACCTGCCTGCATTTTGAGACCACCGAGCTGCCCTTCCGGCCCTGGGCCACCATGGAGGAGGGCGTCCAACTGGTGCGCGAGCTGGGCCTGCTCGACCGGATCTACCGCGAGCCGCCCGCCACTGGCTTGCCGGAGCCAGCGACCGAGGACATGCCCTTCTCCCAGGCCCTGCAGCAGCGCCTGCTGACGGCGCCCCTACTGAGCTACGGCCTTCGCTGGTCAGCCTGCTGGTCAAGGGCCTGACGGTGCTGGAGATACAGGCTGCCGCCTGGGTGGTCCTGCTCTGGCGCCAGGGCCTTCCAGGCCGCGCCAAGCTCCTGCCGGGGCCTACCCCCATGCGCAAGGACCTGCTGGGCTGGCTGCTGAGCCTCGGCGTGCCACGGGAGCGGCTGGACAAGTAGCCCGCCGAGGTGCTGCAGCAGCTCTACATCCAGGAGACCCGGTGCAGCCAATGCCCTCCTGAGCAGCCGCCCACAGCAAGCCTGCAGGGACAGGGAGGGAGGCAGGACCCCGGGGAGCTGATGGCTCCAGGCCAGAGGCCACAGGTGGACAACGTTAGAGTCCCGTGGGGCTGGCCCCCCAGTGGTGGCTGAGGACCCAGAAGAGAGCAGGTGTCAGAGCAGGTGGGGTGGGGGTTAGCGGCCCCACTGGGATTTCTCTCCAAGCCTGCACTTCGTTCATGGCAGCCTGTGGCCAGGGGGATGGGCCCAGAGGGGCAACCCGCACCTCTCTGCCACCACATGGCCCCTAGGCACTTCAACCCACACCACGTGAGAGCTTCCTAAAGTTTACCCCACACTCAGATTTTTTTAAAAGGCTTTTTAAAATGCAGTATTTTTACTTGACACTAAGTGTAGGTACAGCACTTGATTTTAGGAACACTCCTTAACTCTTTTATAATGTTTCTTCCTCAGGAGAGCTGTTTTTGCATCAGCTTTCCCTGGAAAAGTGCACTTTGGCCATTTGCTGCCCTGGGGAAGGAGCCGGATCCCTTCTGATGGGGCCAGGTCTCTGGCAGCCTGCGAGGCCTCTGCTTGGCTGGGTAGTTACGGGTTGAAGCTGCCCTGGGGCTGAGAGCCCTGGCTCTGGGCACACAGCACCCATTAAACAGCACATACATCCTCAAAAAAAAAAAAAAAAAAGGATTTTCAAGAACCAAGATTTCCAAAAGCAATCAAGTAAAAAAGTATTTACTCATTAAATTACACCATTGTGCTAAGTATTTAAGAAATAAATTTTTCTGTGATTTTTACATTGAGAAGTTGTTTGGGCTACTAATGTACAACTCATGAAAGTTAGGGGTCCTGGATCTCCAGTTAGACCTTCAGGTGTTTTTTTGCCTGTTACTTTAGTACACTTGCAATCTTTAGTAATCAGTCAGATCAACTACTTAAGTTGTATATAAAGAACAATTTAATACTCTTCCTTAAGTATTCCTACTTGAAGCTGGCTCTAGGGGAGTTTCTGTTCCTGGTAAGTTTTGATTTCGACATCTGTGTCTGCAGTTTTGGGTGTTCATTGGCCCTATGACCTTATTTCACTGATGAATAGAATTTGGGAAACATTCTTCACTTCCATATTTTTAGCTTTTTTCTTTTAAGGATGTAAATGGTGTATTAGTCAACCAAAAGGGGTGCTGATGCAAAGTACCAGAAATCTGTTGGCTTTTATAAAAGTATTTATTTGGGGTAGGAGCTTATTGCTACAAGGCACTAAAGAATCCAACTCAAGGTACCATGAGAGTTACTTACTCAACCGAAGTCTGTTGCCATGTGTTGAAGGAAGATGGCAAGTAGTGTCTGTGGGGGTACAGCCTTCCTCTTTCCTCTTAAGGCTCCTTAAGTGGGCCCAGCTCTTCTGTGTATCTCAGCTGTTAGCTGTTATAAGGTTCAGCTTCTTTGTTCTTTTCAGCTGCAAACTATGAGGCGAATGGCTCCTCTCTCTTCCCAGGGGCTGCTGCTGGTTCAAAACTGACACTCTCTCTTCTGGCATCTACGGAGTTTTCTCTTTTCCTGTGTGTCTGCTTCTGTGTGAGTGTCAGTTTATATAGCCCACCAAGGGGGTGTCCCTCAACCTTGCACACACTACTGATGTGGTCGAATCAAAGCCCTATTCTTGTTTTAATCAAGTAAAAATAAAGCCTTTGGATTTAAATCAATCAAAAGTTATCGTGCCTAGAGAAATAGACCAGTTTACAAACATAATTTATAATTCTTTTTGGAATTGATAAATTATATCAGACTACCACAAATGATAAATAAAAACATTTTTGGTTTAATTGACCATATTTGAATTTGTATTTTAATCTATTTTTGACATCTTTATTTTGTTCCCTTGATCTAGATATTTATCATTTCACTATTGCCACATTCTGTTGATTATATCTTGCAGATTACATAGCCAATATTACATATTGAAAGTAGAATTTCTGGGTATGGTGTTCAACATCCATATAATTTTCAAAAATTTTCTGAGAGTTTCTTATTATTGAAACTAGTCAAAAAGTTGAACTATATTACTAGCCAATAGAAGTCTAATGTTCTAATATACTATCACATAGATTGTGAGGATGGTCAAGTTGAGTGATGGCTCGGCCCCAGCTAGCTTCAGCCATTTGGTGACTGGCACCAGTGAGGCAGGCTCAGTCCCCACTTTATCCTTGGGCCTGTGTCCAAAAGCAGTTAATAGATCAGCTTGGAGTAAATATTCTCTAAACAACCCTTGGGGCCAAGGACATTTAGGGAATAATAACATAATATTTTATATAATGTTATTTGAACTATTGTATCAATATGTTATCCTTACTGCTGTATGCTAAAAAAAAATGATATCATCTGTGCTAATAAAAACCAATGGATCAACAAGAAGGCAGAGATTTTCCGCTGCACAGCTGCAGCCCGGTATGGACCATTATGCTTCTCCTCCTCATGTGTTTTTTTGCTTGCCTCCCTCACAAGCCCCTGTCGTGGATGCAATTAACATAGACTATTTTAACTATCTAAGTACTGCACCACCTCTACTGTTAATATTTTCTATCCATAGTATATAATATTTATATCTTATCTACTCTTTGAAATTTTCATTTAGCTTAAACTATCTCTTATACCTCTTAGAAGTGTATCACTTGACAATTTAAATAAAAGCATAGTAGACATAAATGCCTCTACAATTATAGTGGGGGATGTTATACAGCACTATACCATTAGACAGAACATCTAAACAGAGAATTAATAAAGAAACAAAGACTTGAATAATACATTAGAGGGGTTGGAACTAATAGACATATACTGAACACTACACCCAAATAAAGTGGACTATATATTCTTCTCAAGTGCACATGAATCATACTCCAAGATAGACCACATGCCAGGCCACAGAACAACACTGAATGAATTCAGAAAGATTGAGATTATACAAAGGAATTTCTCTGACCACAATGGAATGAAATTGGAAATCACTAAGGGCCAAAGTACCAGATTAGGCACAAAGATATGGAAGTTAAAGAACACACTATTTGACAAACTGTGGGTCAAAGAGGAAATCACAAAAGAAAACAGTAACTACCTTGAAACAAATGAAAATGACAACACGACATATCAAAACATATGGGATGCAGCCAAGTTGTACTGAGAGGGAAATTTATAGCCATAAATGCATATATTAAAAAGTAAGAAAGTGCTAAAATTGAAGACCTAACTGCACACCTGGAGGAATTGGAAAACAACAACAAATTAACCCCAAATGAAGTAGAAAGAAGGAAGTAACAAAGATTAGAGTGGAACTAAATGAAATAGAAAATAAGAAAGCACTAGAAAAAATAAACAAACCAAAATCTGGTTCTTTGAGAAGTTCAATAAAATTGACAAACCCTTAGCCAAACTAACAAAGAAAAAGAGAGAGCAGATGCAAATACACAAAAGAAGGAATGGAAGGGGATATCACTACTGACCCCACAGAAATAAAAAGTATCACAAGAGGATACTTTGAAAAATTATATGCCAACAAGAATGATAATTTAGAGGAAATGGACAGATTCATAGAAACTCACAAGCAGCCTACATTAACAAAAGAAGAAAGTGATGAGCTCAACAGTCCAATTACAAGGAAAGAGATAGACATGGTCATCAAAAACCTCCCAAATAACAAGAGCCCAGGGCCAGATGACTTTACAGGTCAATTCTACCAAACATTCCAGAAAGAACTAGCGCCAATCCTCCTTAAGCCCTTCCAAAAAATAGAAGAAACATTGCCAATATTACCCTAATACCAAAGCCAAACAAAGATACAAGAAAGGAAAATTACAGACCAATCTCTCTAATGAACCTAGATGCTAAAATCTTCAATAAAATACTTGCTAATCTCATTCAACAACATATCAAAAGAATTATGCACCATAACCAAGTGGGTTTCATTCCGGGTATGCAAGGATGGTTCAACCTAAGAAAATCAATCAAAGTAAAACACCACACAAACAGTTTGAAAGAAAAAAATCACATGATCATCTCTATAGATGCAGAAAAAGCATTCGACAAAATTCAGCACTCTTTCATGATAAAACACTGCAAAAGATAGGAATAGAAGGAAACTTTCCGAACATGATAAAGGGTATATATGAAAAACCCAAAGATAGCATCATTTTCAATGGTGAAATCCTAAAAGCTTTCCCTCTGATATCAGGAACAAGAGAAGGATACCAAGTATCACCATTCCTATTTAACATTGTCTTAGAAGTACTTGCTTGGGCAGTGAGGCAAGAAAAAGATATAAAAGGAATCCAAATTAGAAAAGAAGAAGTAAAAATTTCTTTATTTGCAGATGACATGATCCTATAAACAGAAAGCTCTGAGAAATCTACAAAAAAGCTTCTAGAACTTATAAAAGATTTCAGTAAATTTGCAGGCTATAAGATCAATGCTCAAAAACCAGTGGCATTTCTCTACACCAATAATGAGCAATCTGAGTAGGAAATCAAGAAAAAAATATCATTTACAATAGTAATTAAAAGTATCAAATACCTAGGAATAAATTTAACTAAAGATGAAACGGACTTATATATAGAAAGCTACACAACACTGTTAAAGGAAATCAAAGAAGACTTAAACAAATGGAAGAATATTCCCTGTTCATGGATAGGAAGATTAAACATCATCAAGATGTTTAATCTACAGATTTAATGCAATCCCAATAAAAAAATCAACACTTTATTTTTTAATGAAATGGAAGAACTAACTACAAATTTTATTTGGGAAGGTAAGAAGCCACAAATAACCTAAGACATATTTAAAAAGATAAATGAAGTAGGAAGAATCACACGACCTGACTTTAAAACATAATACAAAGCTACAGTGGTAAAAACTGCATGGTATTGGCACAAGGATAGAAATACTGACCAATGGAACTGAATTGAGAGTTCTGATATAGTTCTTCACATATACAGTCATCCGATATTTGACAAGGACACCAGGCCACTCAGTTGGGAGAGAATAACCTCTTCAAAAAGTGGTGCTTGGAGAACTGGATATACATATCCAAAAGAATAAGAGAGGAACACCATCTCACACCTTATACAAAAATCAACTCAAGATGGATCAAAGATCTAAATATAAGAGCCAAGACCTTAAAGACCTTGGAAGATAACATAGGGAAGCATCTACAGGACTTTGTAATAGGAAATGGTTTCATGAAATTCACACCCAAAGCATAAGCAGCAAAAGGAAAAATAGATAAATGGGATCTCCTCAAAATAAAAAACGTTTGCACCCCAAAGGACGTTATCAAGAAAATAAAAAGGCAGCCTACCCAATGGGAGAAAATATTTGGCAACCATATATCTGATAGGAGCCTAATATACTGCACATATAAAGAAATCCTACACCTCAAAAATAAAAAGACACAGAATTCATTTAAAATGGGCAAGTTACCTGAAAAGACACTTCTCCAAGGAAGAAATGCAAATGGCTAAAAAGCACATGAAAAGATGCTCGACATCGTTAGCTATTAGGGAAATGCAAATCAAAACTACAATGGGAAGCGGCTGTGGCTCAATCAGTAGGGTTCCCGTTTACCATATGGGAGGCCCCGGGTTCGGTTCCCGGGGCCTCCTAGTGAAGGCAAGCCCGCCCACACGGCGCGGTTAGCTGACCCAGTGAGCACAAGCAGCAAGGGGGGGATAAATGAATAAATAAATAAAATCTTTAAAAAAAAAAAAAACTACAATGAGATATCATCTTACACCCATTAGAATGGAGGCTATTAAAAAACAGCAGACTATAAGTGTTGGAGAGGATGTGGAGGAAAGGGAACACTCATCCACTGCTGCTGAGATTGTGGAATGGTCCAGTCACTGTGGAGGGCAGTTTGGTGGTTCTTCAAAAAACTAACTACAGATCTTTGGTATGATCCAGTCATTCCACTGCTGGGTATATACCCAGAAGAATTGAAAGCAAAATCACAAACAGATATATGCACACTAATGTTCATAGCGGCATTGTTCTCTCTTACCAAAAGTTGGAATCAACCCAGGTGCCCATCAACAGATGAATGGGTAAGCAAAATGTGGTACATTCATACAATGGAATATTACTCAGCTGTAAGAAGGAGTAAAACTGCTAACACATGGGATAACCTGGATGAATCCTGAAGACCTTATGTTGAGTGAAGCAAGCCAGGCATTGAAGGATGAACAGTACATGATCTCACTGATATGAATTAAGGAAATTGGGTAGTCTCAGAGAGCTATTGTCTGAAAAATAGGTTTACAAGAAAGAGAAAGAGAAGAGAAAGTTGTGAGCCATCACCCATACAGACATCAATACACCTTCAAGCATCCCAATGAACAATAAACAGGATAAACTTGAAGAGCAGAATGCAAGGATAAGGAAAGAGTTCTGAAAGCTGAAAGAGAAAAGCAACATGTTATGTAAAAGGAAGTCACTATAAAATAAAGTACTGATTACTTATCAAAAACCATGGAGGCGTGAAAGCAGAGGAATAAAATATTTAAGTGCTAAAGGAAACAATTTCAACTGAGAATTGTGTATCTGATAAGACTGTTTAAAAATGAAGGCAAAATTAAGACATTAACAGGCAAACAAAAGCTGAGGGAAATCATACCACTACAGCTGCCCTACAAGCAATGCTATAGGGAGGACGGCATACTGATAGGAAATTACCCTAGACAGTGGATCAAGGCAGTATAAAGGAATAAACATCTCTGATATACATCACGATATGGGTATCCACAAAAACATCAGAGATCCACAATAATGAAACCTATTGAGAGTTATGAAGGGGGAAATAGATGGTTCTCTGACCTAGTAACAAATTTCAATACACAACATTTAATAATGGATAGACCATCGAAATAGAAATTTGATAAGAAAATGAAAGACCTGAAAGATACTATAAAACAACCAGAGCTAATAGATATACATAGAACACTTCACACACAAATAAACATTCTTCTCTAATGTATGTGGGTCATTCTTCAAGGTAGGTCAAATGTTAACCTACAAAACAAGACTTAATAATTTTAACAAGACTGAAATCATATAATGAATCACTTCTGACAACACTGAAATGTGCTTGAAATTAATAACACAACACAAGTGGAAAATTTTCTGATTTGTGAAAATTAAAAAGTATATTCTTATTATGCAGTGATAAGAAGAAATGAAGTCATGAAGCATGTGACAACATGATAAACCTGGTGGACATTATACTGAGTGAAGCAAGCCAGACTCAAAAGGACAAATACTGTATGATTGCGCTATTATGGTGATGAGTTTTGGTTGTTTTTGTTTGTTTGTTTATTTTTTTATTTTTAAAGAAGCTTTGGATTACATAATTGATACATTAAAAATATAAGGGATTCCCCCGCACCTGTCCATGATTGTTTTGTAAGTTTACAACTTCTGTGATAAAAATACATTTTTATAAAATAGGGTAGTTTGGAGGAAAATACACCAAATGTAAGATAAGGGCTATAATTAGTAGTAAGATTTTGACGATATTTTTTCATCATTTGTAACAAATATCTCACAACAATGCAAAGTGTTGGTAGTGGGTTAATGTATGGGACCCTTGTGTGATGTTATGCATGTTTGCTTTGTAAGTTCACAACTTTTATTATACACTTATTGTGTATGTATATTCATATATAAATGATATAAAAATAATAATAATAGGGTGGGTTGGGGGAAAATACACCAAATGGAAGATAATTTGGTTGATAATAATATTTTGAGGATTCTCTTTAATCATTAGTTAAAAATGTTTCACAACAATGCAGGGTATTGTTGGTAGGATGAGGTATGATGGCCCTGTAAGATATTATGTATGTTTGTTTCATGAGTTCACAACAATTAGTATACAGTTATTGTTTATGTATGTGTGATATACATCAACAAATTAAAAAATATATACTAGAATATGGGTAACCCGGGTCAGGGTTGGGGTTGGGGTTGGGAATGGGGAGTCAATGCTTAATTGTTACAGGGTTTATTTAGGTGATGGAAAAGTTTTGTTAATGACTGATGGTGATGGTAGAACAACAAGGTGACTATTAACACCAATAAATTCTATATTTGCACGTGGTTAAAAGGCAAAATTTTAGATTTTATATTTGCTACAAAATTAAAAAATTAAAAAACCATAGAAGTGTATAAAATCACAGTATACCCTAAAATAATCTATGTAATAAAGTTATCAGTTTATTTATAATAACATTATTCAACAATTGTAATAAAAGCATTTTCATTACCATAGTTTTTACTTTTCTTTCTAGAATTTCTATTTATTCATTTTTTATTTGTTCTGCAATTTTTTCTGCTGTGATTTTCCATATGCTTCTTCACTGAATCATCTTTCTTTAAATTATTAAGCATATGTTTAAGGCTGTTTTAATGTCCTTGACTGCTAATTCAAACTTTAGTTTCATCTTGAAATCTGTTTCTATTAATGGGTTTTTTTTTTCATTAATATGGTTCACATTTTCTTATGTTGTCTTATGTTTGGCAATTTTTAAAGTAATATACTGTATTTTGTACATAATAAATTGTAGGAAGTCTAGATTATATTATCAATCAGGGCATCACTGGCAATGCCTTTGAAACCCTTAGGCTTTACATTACTCTTATTAAGGAAGATCTATTTTGTTTTATCCTCAGTCATAGGGCATAGTATTTAATACAGGACATTGTCCATAGATCCATCTTCTCCCAGTACTTATTGAATTCTGGTATTTATGTTCTGCTCTCAGTCTTGCAGCAGCCTTTCTTGGTTTTTTGCTTCTCCATCTGCACTTACTCAGCTCAGCCTTCAGCTAAAGATCTACAGAGAATGCCAATGCTGATATTTAGTTCACTTCCTTTTGATACCCTATTTTCTATGTTCCAACTTTTTCAATTGGTGGAAACTCTAATATCTGCCTCCTCAGCTATGCAAGACTCTGCTGGTATTCTGTATCTCCCTGATCAGAAAGCAGTACTGAAAGATAGGGTATAAATTCATCCCTTCTCATGTATTTCCATTATCTCATGCATAACTGACCCAGTATGTCATTTTCCAATGCCTGAAAATAGTTTTGTCTGCATTTTGTTCATATGTGTATTGTTTATGATGGCCAAGGAATTCTCTTACCACTGACAATGACAATGCTGAAGACAAAATCTGATCAAAGATTTAAAATTTCTTCTGATTTAAATGACAATAGAGTTTGATCTTCTAACTCATTATATTTTTCTTATATATGTTATCAATCAGTTTTTTTTTCTTTCATAGTTTATTCTCTGTTTTGCTTATTAAATAATGGATCTTTTTCTCTCTTTCTTTTTAGATGAATTTTTTTTTATTTTATTTGCTTTTAATTCATTGTTTTACTATTTTATCATTTTCTTTATCCCACTATTTGATTAAATTTGTTGGTTTTATTCTGACACCTAAAGATAATGGATTGCATTTTATTATTTATCTGATTAATAATATAGGAAATTAATATTTCAATTATTCACCTAAATTCCACTTTATTTTACATGCAGGTCTATGAATTATTCATATTGATATCCATTATATAAATATTCTAGAATTAAATATTTCCATGCCTATTTTACCAAAAATAACTTAAGGTTGCATTTTTAGATGTTTTTTGAATTTTGAAATTGAAAGGAGTTCTTGCTGATTTTATGCTTTGAATATTAATTTAAATTATATTTTATTTTTGTCAGATAATGTAGCTGTATTACTTAAACTTTGAAAATTTTGTGAAATTTTTGGACTAATTGTAATTAATTTTTATAAATGACTCAGATGCAGGGAAAGAATGTTCCCAGTGTTGTTCTGTTATTAAATTTAAAATATCAAATATATTATTCAGAGTTTATTAGTTTTATTGCCACTTCCTTTATTCATTTACTCATTAAATAGTTTATTGAATATCTACAACGTACTGCATACACAGTATAATAAAAGTTCTTTCACCTCCTGGGCCCTATATTCTAGCTGGGAAATGCAGGGTAATATACAGAAGTGATATGCCATGTTAGAAAGTGAAAAGTAATATTTAAAAAAAGAAGAGGCAATAAAGACTAGTGGGTGAGATATGTGGAGACAAGTGCATGAGAAAGCACCTGCATATAGTGTGGTCAGGGCAGGCTTCAAAAATAATTGGGGGAAGCGGCTGTGGCTCAATCAGTAGGGCTCCCGTTTACCATATGGGAGGCCCCGGGTTCGGTTCCCGGGGCCTTCTGGTGAAGGCAGGCCCGCCCGCACGGCGTGGTTAGCTGACCCAGCGAGCACAAGCAGCAAGGGGGGGATAAATGAATAAATAAATTAAAAAAAAAAAAAAAAAAAAAAAAATAATTGGTATTTGTTCAAAGACTTGAAAGGGAATATTTAATCATACATTTCCATGAGAGGAACATGTTCCACACAGGGAAATACCAGTGCAAAGCCCTGGTGACTGAGGAGCTGGGAGAAGGTTCTTCTAATAAGAGTGACATTCTATAGCGTGGGGTGTGTGTAATAATAAAAAAAAGTTCATGCATATGGATGGTAATGACTGTTCTGGAGAAAACCTAAGTACAGATGTACATGGAGAGAGTTAGGCTTGCTATCTTTAAATATAATTTATAGAAAATTCCTCAAGGATTGTCATATTTGAGCATCCTTAAAAGAGTGGAGAGTCATACAAATACTTGGAGGAAGTGAGGCTCAGACAAGCTGAATAGCAAAAATAATGATCTGTTTCAATGTGGCCATATATATATATATATATATATATATATATATATATATATATATACACACAGTAATAGCATTTTTTAAAATTATACTATGTTGGGATATGAAAAGGTAGAAGGATGTTCAAAAACCCATCTTTATAGCTTTTTAAATCATAATAAGAATCAGTGAATTTAAACCAGATAGAATGTTTGTGTGCATGTTACTATTCACAAAACAAATATATTACATGTAGCTAAAAGATGGAATACCTAACTTAAGGCTCTGGACACATGCATTTTTAATTATTTTGTAATAATATTAGTTTTGTGAGGAAATGTTTGGTAACTTTAAAAAATAAATGCATTTCCTGATAAGATTTTAATTATATGGATCTCCTTTATTTCTAATCAAATTTAAATATTTAAAGGAAATTCTTTATATCGTTATTATTTTATATATTAAATGAGTCTACCCAGCTGATAACAATTTGTATACTTTGTCAAACAAATGCTTTGTTATTTTAAATATGAAGGTTTACTTATTGATTTATGTGCTCTTCACAAACTCTTGCAAAGGGATCACATGGAAAACATTTAAGTATATTTTGATCATATTTCATCATATGTAAGGATATATTTATAGATGCTACTTGGGAAAGTACAATGATAATTCATCAAAGTCATGGATGCTATCACATTCATGTTTTATCTTTCTGTAGTATTTGGGCAGTCTTGTATATATTGGTATACGTATTCAAAAAATGCTAGTTTAACTATTTCTAGAATTTTTCTCCAAACAGTTCCTATGTATTTATTAAATATGACATAAAAATTTACAGACATATTCCTGCTCAATTAAATATATATTTTGAGTTAGAATAGAGGAATAAGGGTAGACATAATTAAACATTGTATAGATGACTTAAATACTTGAACTCAACTGGTTAGGAAGTTCTTATACATCTCTTATCAAAAATAAACTTTCTATTAAAAAAAGTCTTTAGTATTGGAAATAACTGAGGTAGCTCACATAATGGGATCAGTGTGTTTACATATACATATATATTTGTTTTTTTATTTATCTTACATATTTTACATGATTCTGACTACTGGAAACTTTTTCTACAATATAATAATTTTTAGTATAAAATTTTGCAATATAAGGGAACTTATCCACATGATATTTAATATTGAATTACTGTAGTGCTATATTGTGGCTGCTGTCTACCTATTCACTCATTGTTTTAAAAAATATTAGAGAAGTTGTAGGTTTACAGAATAATCTTGTAAAAAGCACAGTGTTCCCATTTTTCCCTTTTCATTTATCTTCATATTATTGAATTTTGAGTGTGATTAATATATGATGGATACATGTTCATTGTCAAATAGCTATTTAGCAAATATATTCTCAGATTTTGTAATTTGTTTGTTCATAATATATATTAATGTATTGTATATAATACATATAGATTAGTATATGGGAACTCCAAAAATAAGTGTCTTCCATAGAGCAAATTTTAATAGGATGAAGTATAATATATCCCTTTTTTCCCTACAGCTCCTAAATTTTACACTTAATTTAAAAAAATGGGACTAGACCGTGGTCACAGAGATGTGTTCCAGAGTTTAATTTTGAAGTTGTATAGTCTATTTTGAAAATGTTATATGTAAGCTGAAAACATTGAGTTTTGGCAAAAGACTGCACAATTTTTCACCACCATTTAAAAAATAAGACTATGCTTCCTCCATGAATATTCCTTAATATATTTGTCAAAAATCAAATGACAATGAATGTATGAATGTATTTCTGAACCCTCTATTTGGTTCCATATATCTAGATATTAATCTTTTCACCAATATACTATTCTCTTGATTGCTAATTTTTATGACAATTTCTGAAATCAGATTATGTGACTCCTCCAACTTTATTATTCTTTTTCAAATTTGTTTTGAATAGTTTATTTCTTTATTTTGTCATCTATATTCTAGAATCTACTTCTCTATTTAAAAAAAAAAAAAAAGCTTTAGTTTGGGGTTGCAATGAATCTATACCCCATTTTAGAATTGCTGTTAACTAATTAGTTCTTTTCCAATTCAAATTCTGTATTAGTCAGCCAAAGGGGTGCTGATGCAAAATACCAAAAATCAGTTGGCTTTTATAAAGTATTTATTTGGGGTAGAAGGATACAGTTACTAGGCCATAAATTGTAAGTTACTTCCCTCACCAAAGTCTGTTGCCGCCTATTGGAGCAAGATGCACTGCCGAAGTTCAGCCTTCCTCTTCCTCTTAAGGCTGCACTGTCAGGCTCTCTAGGCTTTGTCACTCTCCAAGCTCTGCTGCTCTGTTATCTCTACAGGGCCAGCTGTAGACTATTAGGTGAATGGCTTGTTTCTCTTCGTGGGACCTTCTTTCTTTCCTCATTACCAAGCTCCTCTGAGTGCTTACTTCCTGGGGCTCCAGCTCAAGACTCCAACCTCACTTCACTTGGTGCAGTTTTGCTGTGACTCCCCACCCACCAAGGGGGTAGGGATAAAATGGTCCTACTGACATGGCCCGGTCAAAGCCTTAATCATTATTTAATCAAGTAAAGGTAAAACCTCTGAAAGGAAAAGAACAGTTTACAAAAATATTCCAATATTTCTTCTTGGAATTCATCAATATCAAACTGCCTTAGATGCCTATGAATAAAATATTTCTTCATTATGTCCTCATTTTAATTCAGATTGTGCTTTCTGAATAGATAGACACAATTATATATCTACTGAGTTTGAATCTCTGAGGGTGGAGACAAAAATCCAGGGATTTTTCAAAATTTTCCCAGAATTTATTAACATAACCTACTCTATGTTAATATAATATAATATATGTGTATTATATATACTATAATATATACCAGTATATATAATAATATAGATCAGTATATAGGATCCCCAATATAAGGAATGAACATACATAAGGCAAAATATGAGACCTTTAACTCTACCAGGCATCTAGACTTCAAGTGTTCTACTGCATAGAATATTATAGTTAAGTGATGGCTGCCCCAACTCTCCTGTTTGTACTTATTATCCATAAGTTTATAATATTTGTATTTTATCTCTTTCATGAAATTCACATTAAATTATGTCATAACACTTAGAAGTGTATCAGATGACAATTTAAATAAAAGCATAGCAATTTTAATTAAATATTTAGAAAATCTGGCATAGGTTATGTTTTCAAATTATTTTGTTATATACATGTTTATGGGAATTTTGAGCAAATTAAACAGATTATATTCCAGGAAGAGGAAACTGCATTCAGGGGTTTAATTTATTATGACTAGGACTAGGATTATCAGGCTAGGATTATGTATTTTATGAGTAGATTATTCTTCCAATCCTATGCCATATAACTTCCATTGAGAGTTCATTTCACCAGAGGTCAAAGTGAATTCAGGTGATCAATTTTATTATGTAGTGTGATGTTCCAGAAACATTTACTTGTTTACTACAGAAAAAAAAAATCATCCTGTTCCTTTTCTGTCCCAGAAGATGGTGTATTTTCTCCTTGGAGCATCCCCTGTGAACTTCAAGAAGAACTTGATAAATTGGTATAAGAATGCAACTGAAAAATGTTTGTAATATACCTTAGTTGTGTGAGCAGTACATTTCCACAGGTAGAAGGCATGGTTTTACAATTACACAGTATTTTAGAAAATATAAATTTCAATCTCAAAATAGAGTTATACTTTAATATTTAAATTAGATATGTGTTCTACTTATGTTTGCATTATTAAAAATTGAATTGCATGCCTACCAGTAAACATGGCAAGAATATAAGAAAGAGTCTCTATTTATTTCAAAAGACGTATAAATTAGAAATTTGCTATAATATTCATGATTGAAGATAAGTCAGGAAAAGGATGGTAGAAATAAAGGACTATATTTAAAAATTAGGTAAAATTTTAAATGGAATGATTATAGACATTCCACTGTGCATTGGGTATATGCCAATTCAAAATCACATTTTATTTTTGATAGAGGAATAGAAATGTATTTTAAATGTATTTCCACAGTTCACACTGTAGACCACACTCTCTCCCACTCAGTTCTAAGTGGTGTGTGCTGATTTAGATGTTTGTGTGGGATGTGGTGGGAGGTGTGGGAGGTGGGCAACATGGGAATCCCAGTGGGTTCCGTGTAATATTTTAGGTAATCTAAGCACCTCTTAAAATATATGTATATATATATATATAAATAACATTTTTGTAAGCAAATACACATATATGCACATATATTTATATATCATTTTGCAAATGTTTGTATGTATTGTGAGAATTTTGATTTTTACCCATAATAAAAAAAAAGGAAAAAAAAATAAAAATAAATGTATTTCACTAGTTAGCTAATTGATCTAAAGTGCACTGTAGTTTCTTTGTTTAATGTCATGGTCTATTTAAGGCTGATGCCTTAAAAAATAATTCCAAAATGTGGAGACATTATTTTTTTATTTTTATTAGAGGACAAATTCTAGATTTTTGACATGTCACATGAGGATTGCCAATAGGGTCAAATGAAAACAGCTTATTAGAGTGTGGATTCAGAGAAATTTTAGCATGAATCTGGGCTATGCTAGTGATTAATGGTGTTGCTTTTGTTAAGTTACTGTCCAAAGTACATCAGTTTTCTTATCTATAAGATTGCTCTAAATTATTTAGTTTGCATGTTACTATGTAGATTACATGAGATAATGTACACACAAAAAATACTAAATCCCAGATCAATTTAAGCAAAATATGGTATTATTTTGTTCACATGTGCAAAAGCATAATGTGGTAACAGAGATGCATTTTTAAGCCTAATAACGTAGAATATTGTATTTCATTGGTGTATTAGTCAGCCAAAGGGGTGCGGATACAAAATACCAGTAATCAGTCAGTCTTTATAAAGGGTATTTATTTGGGGTAGAAGCTTACAGTTACCAGGCCATAAAGCATAATTTTCTTCCTTCACCAAAGTCTGTTGCTATGTGTTGGAGCAAGACAGCTGCTGACATTTGCCAGGGTTCAGGCTTCTTGGGTTCCTCTCTTCCAGGGGCTCCATTTCTCTCTGGGCTCAGCTCCTTGGTTTCCTCCACAAGGTCAGCTGTAGACTATGAGGCTCTCTAGGCTTTACCTCTCTCCACAAGGACAGCTGTGAACTCTCAGGTGAATGGCTTTTCTATTTTCCAGGGCCTTCTCTCCGTCCTCATCAGAACTCCAACATTGAAACTCCAGCTCAAAAACTACTCCAACTCTGTCCTTGGCTATGTCTTTTTATCTTTAAGACCCCACCCACCAAGGGGTAGGGCTCATCATCCTACTGATGTGGCCCAGTCAATACCCTAATCATAACTTAATCATGCCCAGATTAACAGACCACTTTACAAGCATAATCCAATATCTGTTTTTGGAATTCATGACTATATCAAACTGCTACAATTGAAATCAATCTCAATAGAAAGATATTTTAGTATATATTTAGTATCATATGATTAGCATATGTATTCAACCCTAGGAGGAAATATTTAGCTTATGGCTTGGAGGGGCATTCACTGCTCAATAGTTTGATGGGAAAAAATGCAAATTTAAAGCTATTTTATTTTTTATAAATTAAATTAAAGTAAAATTTCAACTATGTGCCTCCTTCATAGATAGTCAAACTTTAAAGATGATAAAATATTTAAGGCATCTCATACACATGCATTCTGCAATGACACCATGTTCATGAATTTGAACTTGATATGCCTGAAAACTTTGGTCAATCTTAGTTATTCTTTATTTTCAAAGTATGAAATTACATTTATACCTCAACTGTAGTTCAAGGATAACAGAATAAATAGAGAATTTTTAGGCCCTTACTTTACCACAATCTTCTTGTCTCAGAAATGCTAGGAAAGTGTAGATTTGAAATGTTACTGAAATCTTTGTGGTGTATGTTTGTCAATATGTATTATGTAGTGAATTCCTTTTGCAGTCTATTTTTGACAACATTTTTTGAAATTTGATTGCTTATTTTTATTTCCTTTCACCCTTCTGATTGCTTTCTTGCTAAATCCTATTTTGTGCTTGACCTATTCCAGAAAATATATTTTTAAATGTATTCTATGCTTTCTTGTAAAGAGACAAATGAGTAGAAAGATTAGAGTGGGGAGAGAGAAGGAGAAAGAGAGAGAGAAAGTGAGAGAGAGAGAAAATAAGAATGGGAAATAAAAGATGGGGTTAGAAATAAAGAGAAAGATAAAATGTTTGTAACAGACAAATATTTTAGCACCAAAATATTTTCATACATATTTGTATTATTAATTGATAACTTTATGGCCATTCAACGTAAATTAGAAATTATAAAATTTGTTGGTGTGGTGTTTGTGTTTGAAAAGACATGGATAAACTGTATGAACTTACTCAGAAATAGGAATTTAGCATAACTATATATTTTTGCTCTAGAATTCTCTAAGGATCTTATAAGTATTTTTTTGTTGTTGTTCTGTATCCTTACATTCATGATGCTATTTACTTATGTATTTTTAAAAAATCCTTCACCTACATTTGAAGGAGCCTTTCTGGGAATATAAAAACATGTTTTTATTCTCATTGTGATTTTAAGCTGATTTTCTCATTCTCTTCATGACAGGTAAACATCACAAGATCCAGAATCTTAGCGAATTTAATGCCATGAATAAAAATTTTTGTACATCACTGAATGCAGCACAACCTAATGCATGGCAAAGGTTTAATTCCATTAAATCCTGGAACATAAAGGAGCCAGTTCATTAAGAATGGTCTATGGTAAGTTAAAGGAAGAACAAAAGCCACCATGTTTACATTTCACTCTTAAATAAAGTGGATCCTGGATTTAATTGTGTTCAGTCACTAAGGCTTTCAGTCCATATACAAATGCCTCTGTATGTTTTCTTTATTATTATTTGTTTTCATACACTATTCTTTCTTCACTTCCACTGAAAGTGGAACACAGGGGAAAAAAGTGAAATCAAACACTACTTGTGTCAATAATGTGATTTAATTTTTTAAAAATAGCTTTTATAAGCAATTTATTGGTGGTTGTAAGATGACATTTAATTCAGAGTTATTTGAAAGACTACCTATATAACTATAATTTATTAATGAAATTATTGTGATTTTTTGTGGACAGAAATTTGTCTCCAAAACCTACCCAAATAAGTAAAAAAAATAAAATAAATAAGGGAAAAAAAGCTGAAAAATAAAATCTACCCAAGGATATTGCAGGGATAGTGAGCATAGAAGAGTCATTAAGTTAAAAATTGAATAACAATACTAATGATTTAACAAATTGCAATGTCCAAAAATGGGAAATTTATGGATAAAGTTATTATTTTTTATTTAGTCATAACAAATTTTAAAATATTAATTATTGACATTTCCTTTTATACTACTATCATAAAGCATGGCACCTTATTGCATTATTATTAAAATTAAAATAAAAAATAATTAACACCAGAAAGCCCAGGAACATATCTGAATTTAAGGAGAAAATGGTAAATCTTAGAAAAAGCAAGTGCTAAGGCTTGACTCTGGTTGGTGTTAATTACAAGTGCTGGCACTTTATTTATTTATTTATTTAATGGCATACAAGGTGTATCTACCTACAGAACACCATCTGCTGCTCTTTCATCACTGTTCCTGAAGGACTACTGGAATGGGATTCTTGCCAGGACAGAACACAAACATGTTTGTTGTGAAAAGAAAGCCCTGTCAAAAAACTTGAAATGTAAGTCTAACTGATCACATTTTTAAGTCCCCTGGGAACATCTTGAATGGAATAATTTTCAAATAGTTAATAATTAAAATTCAGTAAAATCTTGTGATGTGAATATGATTGTTCCCATTTTATAATTAAGACCATTGACAAGAAAGGCGTTTCATGCACATTATAGCATATTTAGAAATAGCACTCAGGTGTTTACCTTCCACTATAACATTTTTGGATACAAAATAGCAGTATTCATAAATCTCTGTGAATTATAATATTATGTAATATGAAAACAGTTGGTAGAAAATTTAACATAAAATTAACTGGAAAAGGAACTACATCAATTGGTAGCTTTTATTTTACATGACTTATTTAGCCAAAAAGGGTATGGAACAATTTCTTCCTTTATTTTATACAGAGAAGAACATTCACTTGGGCCAAGCTTCCTTGTCATTGACTACCTCATCACTGAAAAGGATAACATTTTTTATTCCAAGAAATAACTAGGAGGATATAATTGGGTGAACTCATTTCATGAGATATTGCCTGGAGCACCTATAAATTTAAATTGAAATGTCAGGGTTCCCATTAGATTTGGAAACAAACAATATTCAGTTGAAGAATGGGACTGAAGTCACTATGTTTATATTGATGGGCTTCACAGATAATATTGAGCTGCAAGTCTCCCTGTTTTTCTTATTTCTAGCAACCTATCTTCTTACTTTGATAACAAATTTGGGACTGGTTTTATTGGTCCTTCAGGATTCCTAGCTCCACAACCCCATGTATTATTTTCTGAGTGTGCTTTCCTTCTTGGATGCCTGCTGTTCTTCAGTTGTCACACCTAAAATGTTGGCCAATTTCTTGGCAGTGGATAAAGCCATTTCATTTCTTGGTTCTGCAACACAGATGCTTCTCTTTATTACTTTTTTTGGGAGTACAGAAAGTTTTCTCTTGGCTGCAATGGCTTGTGATCACTATGTAGCAATATACAACCCACTGCTTTATCCAGTTAACATGTCACCCTGAGTCTATGTGCCACTCACCGTTGCTTCTTGTTTGGTGGCATTTTGGATGCTAAGATATACACTGTGGCCACTTTTAGCCTATCCTTCTGTGCATCCAAAGAAATTAGACATGTGTTTTGTGACATACCCCCACTCCTCACTATTTCTTGTTCTGACCCTCACCTCAACACACTTTTACAATTCTGCTTTGTGAGTTCTATTGAGATATACAGTTTACTAATTGTTTTGATCTCCTATGGTTTCATTCTGATGGCCATTCTGAGGATTCATTCTGCTGAAGGGAGCGATACGTTTTTTTCCACCTGTGGCTCTCACCTAACTGGAGTGTCAATTAAACATGGAAATATTCTCTTCATGTATGTAAGGCCAAGTTTCACCTGTGCTTTGGACTATGATATGATCTTCTCTATATTTTACAATATTATAATTCCCATGTTGAGTCTTATCCTCTACACTCTGAGGAAAAAAGATGTTAAAAAGGTATTGAAAAGACTGAGAAAAATTGTTCCATAATTAAAGTGCATTTCTGCATTCACTTGAACAAAAACTTGTTGGTGATTAGTCCATACCTCTGTGGTCAGAAACATGGGAAGAAAAGCCTTTGTTCTCAGTTAATACTCTTTTCATGTCCTAGAAAATTTCCAGATAAAACATTAATCACCCCTTCAATGCAGCATTGTATAAATGTAGATAAATTGTGTCAACTATATGCCTATGATTCTTTACAAAGTAATACAACATATTAAACATTCAATTGTAAATTTATATTGTTATTATTAGTCTTTGTGTAATTTGATTTTCACTAATTATAATCAGATGTCATATACTCAGGATTTCATGGCTAGATATAACTTCACATTGTTTACAGTAAGTTAAGCTTTCATCACAAACTTAATTCCTCTTCTGGAATCCCTGTGATGGACTTCCACAAAGTTATTTACTTCATCCATGTGTACTCACACCCTCAGATCTATCCTTTGTACATGCCTTTTGCATTGTTTGGATCAACACCACAGATTTTTACTCCATTATTTACTTCCCACCATCCAATCAGAGTACTTGATTAGACCCATGCTGAAACTCTCAAACATATATTGAGATTATAGGGTAATATTTACTGAATGTATAAATAAGTTCCTTGAAAACAAATAAAAGTATAGCATAAAGAATAATTTAAAACTGGCTACTATACACACTTGTTAGAAGTTCTCAAAAGCTAACCTAATTTTGAGATTTCCTCTGATGTTATATCCTTTCTCAGTTCCTGTCATTGTCTTTTTCCTCTATCTATGAGAAATGACCTTGCATTTACAATCATTCCTAAATTTTTACAACTGAACAAATCCCTGAGAAATGATTTCACATCACCTCAACTCACAACTGCTTCTTCCTCATTTATTCCAAATTGTTTAATTTTGTGAGATTTGTTTATTGGAAGATGTTTTAAGAGTGGAGGTTTACTTTTATTGTAATGAATTACACTCTTTTCCAACAAGGATGCTCTTTTTTTTTTTTATTATGGGTAAAAATCAAAATTCTCACAATACATACAAACATTTGCAAAATGATATATAAATATATATGCATATATGTGTATTTGCTTACAAAAATGTTATTTATATATATATATATACACATATATTTTAAGAGGTGCTTAGATTACCCAAAATATTACACGGGAACCCACTGGGATTCCCATGTTGCCCACTCCCACACCTCCCACCACATCCCACACAAACATCTCCCACAGTGTGGCCCACCACCCTCAATGAACTTACACATCCTGGAGCCTTGCCACCAACCATAGACCACAGTTCACACTGTAGACCACACTCTCTCCCACTCAGTTCTGAGTGGTGTGTGCTGATTTAAAATGGCCTACATCCGTTGCCACAACAGTACTCAGGATAACCTCCAACTCCCAAAGAAGCCCCTGTATTTCAACTGCTCATCCACTCCCTACCCCAAAAGTGTCAAGTGGCCACTGGCTCCACCTCATTGTTATAATTTCTTGCATTGCTAGAATCACCATATGTGAACAAGAGAATACCATCAAGTCTACTCTAGTCCATAGTTCTTCCCCCAATCCTGAGGGGACTGGGATGGT
>JAKSZT010050948.1:310315-356347 GCA_026826555.1 Tolypeutes matacus | reverse complement strand
CTCCTTTGTTAACCTATCTTTCAGACAATGGTTCTCAGAGACTGCTCGCTCATTTTATGCCTCCACAATATCAATTGCATCAGAACAATGTATCAAAGATTTAATTATTATGTATAAGCTTGTAAACCAATCAATAATTTTAAGATTTCATTTTCTATTCAGTTATGCATATAAAACTCATACATCTCTAGTCAATAAAGCTCAACATTGATAGTAGAGTTTGGTATAAACATATACTCAAATTTCTTCTAACAACAACAACAAACAAATTTTCTGAGACACAACACTGATAAGTTGTCTCATAAAGAAATTAAGCTACTAGAAACTACAGCATCTTAAAATTTATTTTCCTGACTATGATCTCCTGAGATGATTGTTCTGGAATAAAGAAAAAGCTATTTCAAATGTATTTCTAAATATTCATCACTTACAATAATTATAATATTTGCATTATTCCCCAATCATTTTTTAAGAATTACCATTCAAACAAGGGTTTCAAATTTTTAAGGTAAAGTTTCAATCAACTTTGTCTCCTGGCTTAACAGTTTAAATGTTCTAATTTACAAAATTAAATGTTCCCTGGGAAATGAAGAGGTGAGCAGCAGGAGCAAGGCTGCACTCATTTATGCTAAAAATAACTGACTGATAATTCATTCAACAGGTAAGACAAAAATAGATGTCAGGTTAATATGCATGAAATGCCATTATTTCACTTTTTCCCCCTACAAGTGGAATCCAAACAGTGAGAACTAGCAGTCTCATGATTTTCTCTCTCTAAGGTCAATAAGAAAATAATGGTATTTTTATCTCTTTTGTTTATAACTTTTCACTACTCATATCTCTCAAATATCTTTCCCTTAAGCATAAATTCATTGATTTAGCCACTCTATGGTACCTCCCTTTCAAATAATTTGATTAGGTAATTTCTTAACATTTGTTTTTGTCAATATTTGATTACTATCTAGCTCTAATACAGCTCTGACTCTGTAATTTGCATAAGGACAACTATTGCCGCTTTGTTCCCGGGCCTGAGGGTGATCAGCCCTGCTGCAGCCCGGGGGGCGACACTGGCTAGTTATGGGCCGTCCAGTGCGCACTCCGGGAACGGCGAGGGTGAGGAGGTTCTCAGGGAGCGGCATCGGGTTTGGGGGCTCCCTGGTCTCCACGGCTCAGGTGTGGGGGGTATCTGGTAAGGACCGCGTGTGAAAGAAAGACTCGAGACCTCTGAGTGCGGGGGAAGAAGCAAAGAGAGAGAGAGAGCTTTATTGAGGAAGCACAGTGCATATATACTCTTCAGGCTGGGGGCAGTCCCTCAGCCGATGGTGGAGGCTTATCATTGGGCAGTGGTTAGGGTCAGGGGTTGCTAGGGAAAGGGGCAGAATTTGGGGGCGGCAAGGGGCGAAGCAAGGTTGTCCAAAAAAGGCAATAACTGGGGCGAGAGCTCAGATTGGTGAGAAGGAACAAGGAAGAGGGAGAGAGGGAAAAGGGGAATGGGGGAGGGGGTTATGTTGCGCAGGCAAGGCCACAGCAAGGCCTGCAGTTTGTAGATACTGCAAACTATTGTATATGTTTGCTTACAAAATTGTATCCCCAGGAAATTACATAATTATTGGAACATATAGTTTACTCAGAAAATATTTTTGAATGAATGGTGAGTCACAGAATGAGTTATAATAACAAGTATTATCACTTATATGCAGCTTTGTATTTCCTGGAAATTAAGTAAATGCATTACATTTACTAAGCCATTTATCCTCATAGCGACTCCAAGAGTTGGTCCTATTATTACCTATAGTCAACGTTTAGATAAACAGAGACATAAAAACTCTAAGGTATATGCTCAAGCCCATATAGTTGTTGAGTGATACCAGGATTCAAACCTCAGGAGCTGCAGACTCTCTGCTTTTAAGTACTTTAGTACTTAGAATGCAAGAATAGAGTGTTTTGTTTTTTTTTACTTTGTTAACTGCATTATCAGGCCTCTAGATAATGCTTAATGAAGTAATAAAGGTCTTCAATTTGTCAGCGTCCAGAATAAGAGGGTAAAAAGGAAATTATGTAAGAAGTATTAGAAAATTAGTTTCCATTGGTTTTGACAAATCATTCAATTGAGTGATATATGGAGAATTTGCAGATTTTGAGCTTGAGTGATAAATATCAAAGATATTAAAAGAAGTAAAATTAATATTAAAAGAGGAAGGTAATGAAGATAACTAAAATCAAGGAAGAGGGAGAGAAGATTGTAAAAGAAATAGATGAGACCAGTTACAGCTAAGATGAGGTTACATTACATTTTTCTAGGTGCCATTTTAGAACTCTAATAGATATTGTCCTTGAAAAATGTGGAGTTATCCAAAAAAGGAGATATTTAAAGCTACATCAGTGAGTAAGATTTAAATGTAAGTAAAGAGCTTCCAACTCTACTTTGTATGTATAAATCTTCAAAGTACATTTCCTCAAACCTAACAGTTTTAAAAGCCATTAATCTTCCACAGCTGCTCTACATCCCCACCAATGATGTAAAAGTGTTCCTATTTCTCTACATCTTATCCAACACTTGCAATTTTCTCTCTCTTTTTTATATAGTGATCATTCTATAAGGTTTGAAATGATATCTCAATGTAGTTTTTTTTCATATATATTTTAAAAGATGCTTAGATTACATAAATGTTACACAGAAATTACAGGGATTCCACACTAATGAAAGATCTTTATGTGAGATGTTATGGGAGGTATGGGAGGTGGAGATCAATGTAGTTTTGATTTACATTTCCCTAATAGCTAGTGATGTTGAGCATATTTTCATGTGCTTTTTAGCCATCTGCATTTCCTCTTTTAAAAAGTTTCTTTTTAAATCTTTTGCCCAATTTTTAATTAATTTTATTGAAATGTATTTATGAACCATACAATTTATCTAAAATGTAAAATCAATAACATTTGGTATAAACAGAGTTGTGTATTCATCACTGAAATCAATATTAGAGCATTTTAATTGCTCCAAAAAGAAAAAAAAACAAAACTTTACCCCTTAGTAGTCACCTCTGAATCCCTCTATCATTCCCCTGCCCTACATAACTTCAAATCTATTTCCATCTCTAAAAATTAATTTGTACTTACATTTTGTAAAGATGGAATCAAACAATAGTCAATACTTTGTGCTTGGATTCTTTCACTTAGCACACTTGCTTTTTTTTTTTTTTTACCACTGATGAAAGTACATTAATAGATTACTATCCCCTACACCCCATATTATGCTTTGGTTCTATTTTGCCCAAATATCACCCTATTATTAACATCTTGTATCAACATATATTTTTTATGTTTCAGAGAAAAATATTCTTATATATGCATTATTAACCACACTCCTTGTCCACAAAGGGTGCACAACACTATACAGTCCCATGTTTCATTTTTTATATTCCAGTGATGTACATGGCCTTAGACTTTCCCTTTCAAGTACTATCATTCCCATACATTAGTGCTTGTGGCAGTTTCAGATTATTTTATGAATCCCAAAAAGAG
This sequence comes from Tolypeutes matacus, assembly GCA_026826555.1. Taxonomy (NCBI): domain Eukaryota; kingdom Metazoa; phylum Chordata; class Mammalia; order Cingulata; family Chlamyphoridae; genus Tolypeutes; species Tolypeutes matacus. Next base: position 352,825 of record JAKSZT010050948.1, on the reverse strand, counting down.
AAAGATTATGTTTGTAAACTAATCTAATCCTCTGGGTGTGATACACTTTGATTGTATTAAATTAGGTTGAGGGCCCTTGCTAGGTCTGATACATACAGACTTGTACAGGGACAGATAGAGGACAAAGGGAGGCAGTATGTTTGATGCTGCAGTATGAGAGAGGATTGCTTAAGCATGAAGCCCCCAAGAAGGATACTAGCCCTGCTATATGCCTAATAGCTTACAGATAAACTTGAACTAGAGCACAAGTCCAGCCTTGACACAGACTTTTCAATGGCCTTAGAACTGTAAGCTTTTACCCTAAGTAAATATCCTTTATAAGAGCCAACACATTTCTAGTTCCTTGCATTGGCAGCCTTTTGGCAAACTAAAAGAGTGCTGCTAGTTACAAACAATATAATGAGCTTTCACCATTTCTATCCATTTCCAAACATTTCCAAACAACATTTTTACCAATTCTACACAGATTAAGCCTCACATTTCCACTCTCTATCCTCTTCTATCTTCTGTTCATCTCTATTCTAGCTGGTAACTCCATGAGTTTGCTCACTTTATTAGTTCATAATAGTGAAATCATACAATATTTGTCTTTGTGTGTTTCACTTGCTTTACTAAACATAATATCCATCTTTAATTGAATTGTTTGTCTTTTTATTGTTAAGTTAAAGGATCTTTCCAATATCATGGATAATAAACCCTTATTGGATATCTGGTATCCAAATATTTCCTCCCATTGTGTAGACAGCCTTTTCACATTCTTGATAAAGTAATTTGATGTATGAAGTGTTCAATTTTGAGAAGGTCCCATTTATCAATTTTTTCTTTCCTTTATTATGCTTTGGGTTTGTATTGTTTAGGCTAATGTGTCAACTTGGCCAGGTGATTGTGCCCAGGTTTTTGGTCAAGCAAGCACTAACCTAATTATAATAGAATGATATTTATGCTTTTAGTCATCAGTTAATTTATTGCATACATGGCTGATTACATCTACAATCAATCAAGGGGATGGCCATCAGCAATGATTGATGTTTTACACAATCAGTTGAATACCTTAAAAGAGGAAGTGATTTCAGGATAAATTCTGTATTAGTCAGCCAAAGGGGTGCTGATGCAAAGCACCAGAAATCTTTTCGCTTTTATAAAGGGTAATTATTTGGGGGTAAAAGCTTATAGTTAAAAGACCCTGAAGAGTTCAACTCCAGATTATTTCCTTACCAAACTCTGTTGCCATGTGCTGAAGCAAGATAGTGGTCAACATCTGCGAGTGTTCAGCCTTCCACTTCCCTCTTAAGGCTCCATGGGTCCAGCTTCTTCTGATCTCAGCTGTTGGCTCATATGGGTGCTGGCTCTATTCCCAAGGCTCATTTCATTCCAGGCTTAGCTGCCCTGTTCTCTGCACAATTGCTAATTTCTCTTCCTGGTGCCTCGGCTGTGTCTATGGAGCCATTTATCTTCTTCTGTGTATCTTTTCTGTGTATCTACTTCTGTGTTATCCTTGAGTGAGTGTGGGGATTCAACCCTGCACATGCTAATGATGTGGTTAAATCAAAGCCATATTATTAACATAATTAAATAAAGGTAAAACCTTGAATTACATACGGTCAAGGGTATCACTCTCAGAGAAATAAATCAGTATACAAACATAATCAATATCTCTTTTTAGAATTCAGGAATAATATTAAACTGCCACACCCCACCCTCTGAATTCCAAAAAAGAAATTACCATATTCAAAACAACCCATAAACCTTAAATCAGTAACAAAGTTATGTACAAAATCACATCACAGTCAGTTGAAAGAAACACAGTTTGTCTTGGGGCAAATTCCCCTCTGGCTGTAGACCTGTGAAATTTGCAAAACAACTCATCTGCTTCCAATATACAAAGGGATAGACAAATAATAAACATTTGCTTTACCATAAGGAGAAATCTGGAAGGAAACATGAATCACTGGTCCCCTACAGTTCCAAAACCTGTGGGGCAAAGTTCATTAGATTTCAAAGTCTGAAAGTCATTCTTAAGATGATGGTTTCCTCTAATCCTTGGGGCTTCATGGGGGCTCATCTTTTCCACAGGCTTGCCCAATGGCTATTTTCTTGATTTCATCCTCATTAAGCACCTGGATGGGAACTGAACTCCAGACTTCACCCTCGAAGAACGTCGGGGTGATGGCCAAACTTTACCGAATCTCTGGGGTTAGTGTCTCAACCCCCTTAGTACAGTGAGGTGGAGGCAACATTCTCCCTAATTTCTGGCATACAAGCCCAACCTTCTCAGAGCAATGAGTTGGTGACCTGGCCTTCCTTAATCTATGGGGGACAGGCCTGCCCTTCTTAGACCAGTGGAGTGTCGACCTCATTGAGGAATGAACAAACATGGAGGTAGTGTAACCACAGACAAAGTAGATTTATTGTTATTGTAGTTACTATCTTGTGTCAAAAGAAGATCGCTTAATATTGTTATAAAGAGGTGTTCAGAAGGAGGGGGAAGGATGAATAGGTGGAACACAAGGCATTTTTAGGGTAGTGAAATTGATTGGTATGGTATTGCAATAATGGCCCCATGATATACATTTGTCAAAGCCAAGAAAACTGTATAGCACAAACTATTAACCAAACTATAGACTTTGGTTAGCAGCAATAATTCAATATTGGTTTACCAATTGTAAGAAATGTACCACACTAATGAAAGGTGTTAATAATTGTGGAAACCATGTGTCTGGGTGTTGGGAGCAGCTATATGGGAAATCCCTATATTTTCGGTACAATTTTTCTGTAAATCTAACATTTTTGTAAAAAATAAATTTTATTATTAAAATAAAGTAGTATACTAATTCTAAAGGTCAGTAATAGAGGGTATAAGGAGTATGAAATTCTTCTTTTTGTCTAATGAAAATGTTCTAAAACTGATTGCAGTGATAAATATACAACACTTTTATAATACTGAAAGTCATTGATTGTACACTTTTGATGGATGGTACAATGTGCGAATAACATTATTTTTAAAAAGCCATTAAACTACAAAATCATAACTTTTAATGAACCAACCAGAAATATAAGGATGGAAAAATCCAAGAAACTGAATACCAGGTGTCCACTGGGTAAGAAGATAGGAATAATAAAAATAAAATTTAGAGAATTATTAAAACCTATACTAGGCCAGAGTGCTTTTTGGGAAACACAGGGAGCCACAGAATTAAAGGGCTTGCATTCATGCTAAATATCTTCTCTGCTAGTCTTTACCAAGTGCACATAAGAGGCTGGTGCAGTCTGAGATGCTTTCAGACAAAATTACTGTATGACCTGCGAAATACAAAATATCCTCCTCCTCCTTTCTTACTAAATTAGAAACTGCCATTTCTTTATCAATTATAGCTTTATACTTAATTTAGTCTGCCAAATGGCAGAAAAAATTTAGAGATACTCAATTATAGAATTGCTCCTGCTTTCTATCAGTATCCAAATGAATGCTCTTTATGCCCTCTTCCTAGATACACAACCAAAGACTAAATCCTATTATAGAGTCTTTCTAAAACCCTCTTAGAAATGGTGCATTTCCTATGGCATGTTTTCTTGCTCATTGCCCTGAATAATAAGACCAAATTGTTGAACCACAGGTTTTCTTGCTGGTTTTTGACTAAAGAACATTGACAGTTACTATTTTAAAAGATCTAGTGGAGAAGATAGACAACATGGCACAATGAGAAACTGCATGATAGGGATGGAATCTATTAGGTAGTGACCAATATAGTACTAGAAATAGAACTTTTACAAAGCACATGCACAACATGTGCAATATAAGAGCAAAAATTCCATCAACAGGATCATCAGTAGAGTCAGGACAGATGAGGAAAGAGTCAATGATCTTGATGATAAACCAATAGGAATTAAAGAAACAAGAAATAAAGTATAGGAAAAAGTATCCAAGAGCTCTAGGGCAATATCAAATGGTACATTATACATATATTTAAAATACTACTACAAGAATAGAGAGAGAGAGTGCATAGGAAGAAAAACATATTTCTAAAAATAAGGAAACACATCAAACTTCAGGTCCATAGGAGGCAAAGGACCCTAGGAAGATTAAATACAAACAATAAATCAAATAACAACAACAAAAAACAACTTATTTCAGTCTTTTTCATTTATCATTATTTAAATAGAGGAGTTTTAAAATACATAGAACTTTAACTTAGCAATATGAACAAATGGATTTTGAATGTAGTTAAAAGGGGAAGTTTTATGTTGCATATTCATTACTATAATAAATGTTTTTTAAAAATGAGTGTACACCACCAACAATGGACCTTAATAGCACAATTAAAAAATATTCTTTCATCAATTGTAACAAAGTACCACATTAAAGCAAGGTTTAGCAATATGGAGGGTATTTTGGAACTCTTAATGTTCTGTATGATTTTTCTGTAAACCAATAAAAAAGTCTCTAATAAATAAATACAAAGAAAGAAAGAAAAATAAAAATGTTTTGGAAATACTGAGCTATAAAAAAAATTACTCAAGATTACATCCAGAAAACAATATAATTGCTTTGATATAAGTAGGGACATAAGCACAGTCTATTGTTTTCATATTGCACAAAAGTTATATTACAGTTATTTAATAACATCATACATGATTTCTAGAATATATTATAGATGAAAAGGGTTTTCTGAATTTAATTAAAATGAACTTTTCCTGAACTTTTTTTTTTTGAGGGAGGGATTAATTCTTTTTTTTTTTTTTTAAGATTTATTTATTTACTTTATCCATTTTAAACCCCCCTTCCCCATTTGCTGTTTTGTGTCCATTTGCAGGACAATTCTCTGTATCTGTTTCCTGCCATCTTTTCTCATCCTCCTCCTCCAGTCTTCACCAGGATTCGATCCTGGAGATCTCCAATGTAGGAGAGAGGTGTTCTGCCACCTGCGCCACCTCAGTTCCTGGCCTTCAGAGCATCTCATCTGGTCTCTCCCCTGCATCTCTCTCCTATTACATCATCATCTTGCTGCATGGCTCCCGGGGCCTGGCGGCTCACCGGCACACAGAGCCTGGCAGCCCATGTGCCTTCTATATATATTTTTTTATTTTACTGGGAGGTCCCAGGGATCAAACCCAGGTCCCTCCATATGGCAGATGGACGCCCAACCATTTGAGCCACATCCGCCCCCTCCTGAACTTTTTATAGTCTAAAAAAATATAGATTCTGTTGATCTTAGTTGCCAACACAAATGAACAAGGTACAATTTCTAACATAGAAATATACAAAAATGAAATCAAGGCAAGCACATTTCATTTTTAAAAGGCCAGAAAATGTAAAGATCAGGAGGAAAGAAAGAAAAGATGCACATAAGTAGTCAGGGTTACTGTCATTTCAGTTGCCTGGAGCTTTATCTGTCTCCTCTGCATTACTCTAATGAAAGCATCTTTCACTTCTTTGTTCCTAAGACTATAAATGGATGGATTCAGCATGGGAATCACCATAGTATAAAACACAGAAGCAATTTGATCCTTTCCCAAGGAGTAGGACTTCTTTGGTTTTAAATAAGTAAAAATCATGGTGCTGTAAAACATGGTGACACCCAGGAGGTAGGAGGCAGAAGTAGAGAAGGTTTTGCACTTTCCTGAAGTGGAATTAATTTTCAGAATAGTAGAAAGAATGGAATCATAAGACACAGATATTGTGACAAGAGACAACATTAGAGTGGAGCTAGTGAAAATGAATATCACGTTTTCAGTGTCATGAGTGTCAGTTCAGGACAGAGCTAAAATTGGGGTTGTGTCACAGAAAAAGTGATAAATAACATTGGATTTACAGAAATGCAAACTGTTCATGTAAAGAACAACAACTAATGATTCAGTAAAGCAAATCACAAGGGACGCAGCGATAAAGGTGCAAAAGAATCTGGTGGACATAACGACTGGGTAGTGAAGAGGGTTGCAGATAGCTATGTAGAGGTCATAGGCCATTGAAGAGAGAAGGAAATATTCAGTGGAAGCCAGGAAGACAAAAAAATACATCTGAGTGAAGCAACTGGTGAATGAAATATATTTGTTGGAAATCAGTAAGTTCTCTAAGGTTTTAGGTATGAAGAATGATGAATAACTGAGATCAAGGAATGACATGTGACTGAGAAAAAAATACATAGGGGTGTGAAGCTGGCGATCCAGGCAAATTATCAGTATCATCCCTGCATTCCCCAGCAGGGTAATCAGGTGTATCAGGAGAAACAGCATAAAGAGGACCTTCTGGATCTCTTCAGATTCTGTCAACCTCATAAGAATGAAGCCAGGCACATTTGTATTATTCCTGCTACCCATCTTGTCCAATTGCTCTAAACTGTTGAGAAACCAAAGTTAATACTTAGGATGAATTACTTCAAAATGCTTTTGTGTCTGTGCATGTGTGTGTGTGCGTGTAATGATCTGGCTTGTCTTTAAATTAGTTGAGTGTTATTAGAAACTTAGAATGAAGAGTTGTTTGCAAAATATTGGAAATAATATTAGTTTGACTGCCAAATGTAAATAAGTTATATATCATCATTTGGATATTATATAATAGAATCTCATATATGCTGCACAATTAGAATGAACCTGACAGTGTTAAAAGTACGTCCATTTATTAACACAATTATGCAGATGCAAATATTATACATGTATTAATATTGTACATATTTTTAGATGATAAGAAAGGGCACAGAAATTAAGTAAATTATCCAGTATCAGAGCCATTAATTGTTGGCTATAGGGTTCTGCCAAGATAAGTTGAGTCCAGAGAGCATACTCATAATACTACATTCCTAGTTATATTTAAATTTAGTACAACAAAAAAGCTGGTTATACAATAAACAATGATAGAGACTTAGACCTACAATGCATCATTTACTATTCTATTGTATCCAATGTTATTTAATACAAATAACAGATCAGAAATTAAACCTTAGGGGACTTTACTGGGGAGGACTAAATATTATAAAACATTTGTTAGTATTAATATTTAGAAGATATGTTTTTATTTTTACTTGATATTTAAAAGAAATATTCTTCCATAAATTATATTTTCAAATGTTTCCATTGTTTGCATATGAACCCTCTTTCTATGAATTCTATATTTCCATTCCACAAATGCTAGCATTACTTACCTAAAGCCTAAATGATATCATATGCATATGTATATTACTCTAATAATACCTACATTTTATTTGATCTAAATTAAAACTCTAATTTTGAGAACAATACTTACCATGAGCCAATGTTGGTGAAAAACTTTTTCTGGTTTTATTTCTCTCTAGAAGTTTGTCAACCTCATAATTGTTTCACAAATAAAATATGTAAACTGTTTAGGGGGACTAACATTTCTGTGATATTGCCTCCATTGAAGTAAATTATTTTTAAACAGTTCTGCATGCATTTTTGTTTTATTCTGAGTTAAATTTCATCAACACAGATTTCTGTTCAGATCACGGTCAAATAGAAAGTTCACCTGGAAATTATACCTCACAAGACTTCCAGGCAGCTACTGTGAACACAAGCAAAGCAGAGCATACATTGCATTTTACCTTGATAATGCCACAACACCTCTTATATTGAGGGTTGTTGATAATGAACATCCATTCATCTTTGGGACCAATTTCAAGGAAGATTCCTTGGCATACTTCCAAGTATAAAAGTCCAAGAATAAACGCATCCATATTAGGTTTGCACCAGAGAGTTTCATCTTCCTTAGAAGCCATAATATTTGAACACATTTTAAAAATATTCCTTTGTGAGGCATTAATTTTTTGATTAGGTAACAGAGAAAGTATTTCCAGAAAAAATACTTAATTATACTGTGGCTAAAAGGCCAGGACATTAACCATCAGGGATGAAGAGCACATTTTTCACAATGAAACATTTTTATATTTAAAAGTATGACATTAGCATGGAAGTAAAACTGGTTCATTACACTGAAAATAGAATGCACCAAAATTCAAAGAAGAAGATGAAATAATTCATGAATGTTAATCTTGACATATATTTATTTTCAATTATTTTTATTATATAATGCATTTTACATGTATATCTACCTTTTAACATACTGTATTTTCAGTAACATCCTTATTTTATCATTAAGTATTTATGATATACCTTGACTTATACAATATTAGCCTTTTTAAAACCAAAAATTTTGTGCATTCTGTATTGGCTAGCGCCCCACCAATAATTTCATTCTAGGCGCATACACCAGCTGATAAATGGGCAGTTTTGAGGCATCACAAGAAAAAACATGGTGGAGTTTCTTCAGTCATGTTTGTCAGTGTCACCTAATTCATAGACACAGCAGGTGTATTGTTGTATTTAGTATAACAATGATAATGCAATTTGTTATTTTAGTATATTAGTTTTTATTTTATTAAAAGATACATGAGAGAAGAAAGGAAAAATCAATTTTGAAATGAATAAATATTTTATAATTACATTAATTGCCAAAAGCTCACTTCTATATATAAAACGTCAAATGTTTCTTAGGAATCAGGCAATAATTAATCAAAATTAAATCAATTTTCATGTTGATTTAGAAGCAATTTTTAGGGGAAAAACTGTTTATATTCCAATTTCATGAGAGAAATTGTTGGTAACAATAAAATACAAAATAATGTATTACATATTTGATGAGTTTGGGCAGTACAATACTTCATCAAACTTTAATGATACTTAGAGAGACATTTTTGGATATTAAAAAGTACAGCATCAATTTATTTCATAATGGGTGATTTTAGGACTTAAGCCAAATGAGAGATCAGTTGGAGATTTACTATGTCAATGCCACCTCAAGGCGGTCTGCTTAACATTGCAAAATCACCATTAACCAACATTGAAATCAATTTTTCTATATTCAAGAAGTGTAACTACATATAACATAAGTAAAAGAAGAAATTTAATTTCATGACTAATATATTTGCTGAAACTTTATTGTTGGGATTCCAATAGATTTTCCTTAAGAGTAAAATAATATTGGCAAAAGCTCAGTAGTGAGAAACAGAAAAGAAACATGACCTCTTTGTCCCACATTTCAACAAATTGGGACTTTATCCTTGACGTTATTCAATGTAAATTTTTTTAAAAAAATTCTTTTCAACATAATTTGGTCAAATTTTGCTTTATGGGTTTTGAATATCTGTTATTTTTACAACTTTCTGAAAAATGTCTCTATTGTTATTTTGTATTAGCTTATATATCTCTGGAATACACGTGTATAATTTTTCTAATAGTACTAATTTCTATAGTAGTTTTGATAAGCTTGTATATAAAAAAACATATTCCTATTATTTTTAGAGAAGTTGTGGTTTTACAGAACAATCCTAGATCCATGGACAGTGCAAGTCACCCCCCACCTTAACCTCCTCACAGGCCAGCACTGTGCAACCCTATAGCATCACTGCACCTCTGTCATGCTCATCCACTGCACAATTACATCCCACCACCTTTTCATAGATTTTACCCATACGGGCAATGGCTCACAACCCTCTACTTCCTGTCTCCTCTAAACCTATCTTCTAGACTCTAGCTATGTGAGTCTGCTCAAATTGTTTAATTCTCATTAGTGAGGTCATGTAATATTTGTCCTTCAGTGCCTGGCTTTTTCCACTCAACATAAGATTTTCAAGGTTCAACCATGTTATCCTGTGTGTTAATACTGCTTTCCTTCTTACAACTGAGGAATATTGCATTGTAAGTATATACCAGAGATTGTTTATTCATTCATCTGTTGATGGACATTTGGGTTGTTTCCAACTTTTGGCAATAATGAATAATGTTGCTATGATTATCAGTGTGCATACTTCTGTTCATGTCCCTTCTCTCAATTCTTTTGGATATATACCCAGTAGTGGGATTGCTGGATAATATGGCACTTCTATAGTTAGCTTCTTTAGGAACCACTAGACTGTCCTCCACAATGGTTGCATTATTTTGCATTCCAACCAGTAGTGGATAAGGGATCCCATTCCTCTACAACCTCTACAACACTTGTAGTTCTCTTTTTTTAAATAGCCACCATAATAATGGATGCAAGATGATATCTCATTGTAGTTTTGATTTTCATTTCCCTAATAGCTAGTGATGTTGAGCATCTTTTCATGAGTTTTTTAACCATTTGTATTTCTTCTTTGGTGAAGTGCCTATTCAAATCTTTTGCCCATATTTTAAATGAGCTGTTTCTATTTTCGAGGTATAGGATTTCTTTATATTTTCTGGATATTAAACCTTAATCAGGTGGATGGCTTCCAAATATTTTCTACCATTTAGTAGGCTGCCTTTTCACTTTCAAGACAGACTCCTTTGAGGTGCAATTTTTTTAAATTGAGTAAGTCCCATTTATCTATTTTTTCTTTCATTGCTTGTGCTGTGGGTGGAAATTTCATGAAACCATTTCCTAATAAAAGATCTTGTAGATGCTTCACTAAACTATCATTCAAGATCTTTATGGTCTTGGCTCTTATATTTAGATCTTTGACCCATCTTGTGTTGGTTTTTGTATAGGGTGTGAGATAGAGTTCCTCTTTCAGTCTTTTAGACATGGATATCCAGTTCCCCAAACACTATTTGTTGAAGAGGCCATTCTCTCCCAGTTGAGTGGGCTTGATGGCCTTGTTGAATAATAGGTGACCATATATGTGAGGATCTATATCAGAATTCTCAGTTATGTTCCATTGGTCAGTATATCTCTCCTTGTGCCAATACCATGCAGTATTGACCACTGTAGCTTTGTAGTAAGTTTTATAATTAAGTAGTGTGTTTCTTCCTATTTCATTTTACTTTTCCAATATATCTTTGGCTATTTGGGGCCTCTTGCCCTTATAAATAAATTTCATAGTTAGCTTTTCCAATTCAGTAAACAATGTTTTGGTAATGCTTATTGAAATTGCATTAAATCTGTAAATCAGTTTGGGTCGGATAGAAATCTTAATGATGTTTAGTCTTCCTATCCATAAACAAGAAATATTCTTCAATTTATTTAGCTCTTTGATTTTCTTTAACAGTTTTGTGAAGACTTCTGAGTACAAATCATTAACATCTTTAGTTAAATTTATAACTAGGTTTTTTATTCTTTTAGTTGCTATTGTAAATGGGATTTTCCCCTTGATTTCCTCTTCAGATTTTTCATTATTGGTATACAGAAATGCTACTGATTTTGTACACTAATCTTATAACCTGCCACTTTACTGAACTCATTTATAAGCTCTAGAAGCTTTCGTGGTATAAGATCATGTCATCTGCAAATAGTGAAATTTTTAATATTTCTTTCCTATTTGGATGGCTTTTATCTTTTTCTTGCCTAAGTGCTCAGGTAAGTACTTCTAACACAATGTTAACTATTAGAGGTGAAAGTGGACATACTTGTCTTGATCCAGATCTTGGAAGTACCTCCTTGAATTACCCAGGAGACAGTGACTATCTGAAGTTTTAGACTGCATAAAAGTTACATAGAAATGACAGGTTATGACCATATACCAACTCCTCAACCTCCCACATTTTCCCCAGTTAATAACATCTTACATTATTTTGGTACATTCATTATACTTGATGAACAAATATTGAAGCATTGCTACTATCCCAGGTCTATGGTTTACCATATATAGTTTGCACTTGTTTTTTTTGAGGTACTGATGCTGGGGACTGAACCTGGGACCTTGTATAGGGGAAGATGGTGCTCATCCACTGAGCCACATTGGCTTCCCTGAGTTGTTGTTTTTCTATATGTTCACTTATTTTTTGTTTTGTTTTGTTAAGGGCACTGGGGACTGAAACCAGTACCTCCCATGTGGGAAGCAGGTACTCAACTCCTTGACACACATCCACTCCCCTGGTTTACACTTTTGATTGAATACTTTTATAGGATTTGACAAACTTTGTAATCACCTGTATTTGTATTTGCAATATCATCAGAACAATTGCAATGCCCCCAAAATGCCCTGTGCTGCACCTATTCTTTCCTCCCCCTCACCACAGAACCTCTGGTAATCACTATCTTTATATTGATGTTAAAAGTTCTTCTGTTACAACAATAATAATGACTCTACTTTGTTCCATGATTGTATTCCCCCCTTATGTTTGCTCATTCCTCAATCTTGAGGATTTGTTATGGTGATTCTTGCTTTGCTTCAGAGTGAGAGGGGGTTAGATTTTATGGGGTAGATGGAAGAAACTATTTTGCTTGCAGTTGTAGATACTCTTGGTTTTTTGGGATTAGTGCTGTCCAGCATCATCATTTTGTTCATTGTCCTGGGAAGTCTAATGAACTGGAGGTTATGTGGTGGCTGCAATTCTGCTAAGATTCAGGGCTCAACCAGCATCAGAACCAACCAAAGACTTAAGTCTCTGGGACATATATTTAAATGGTATAGTGCTAATTACAGGTTCAAATAAAAGGGGTCAAAGAATCATGCATAGGGAAAATAAAAATTAGTCTAACTGTGTTACATTGGGGAGATAGGTTAATATAAATTCCAAGGTAAGGCCCACCAATGGGGTGCTGATTTCATGGGGCTGTATGCTTTCCCTGTGGTGTTTGAATGTCTCTGGAACCCTTGGAAGCAACTTTGCTTTGGTTTTGTTTACTGTGGCAGTTAGTGAATTCTGCCAAGACATTAATAAATGTAATCACTGAAACCCCTTCTTACTCACTTTGAAATCTCTTAGTCATAAAAACAGTTTTATATTTAATATTTCCTGTTTTTAGTCAAGGTTTTTTTCAAATACATCATCAATTGGTTTTTTGGCATTAATTCCTCATTTCCAGGAAGACTTACCCACTATAGTCATATCTTGTCCTGGGGGAGAAAGTAGTGAATTGATTTGCTGAGTTTTGGATTAGAAAGAGGCCATACATAACTAGGAGGTTTTGGGGTGGTAACACTTAGGCAATAGTTATTCTTAGGCTAAATTTCAATTGTACAAGAATAATGTTCATAAGTACACAAGCAGTGATACCATAGGCTTGGCCTATTAGTTTGTTTTATTTTTATTAGGGGTGGCCTATATACTGTATAGATTCTTGTCTTTCTAATTGACAAGATAGAAGGACACACCAAGATGCAAATTTAATATTTTGTTGATTATTGTGGTTTTCTACACCCATTGAGATAACACCCTATGACAACTTGAACATATTCATAATCCACAGAGTGATGCCCCAGATCTACCTTCCCCACACACACACCCTCATCAGCAGCACCTGACACTGGGGCCCCTCCCCTGACATAGATGCCAAAAGAACAGTCCCACAATTACATTATCAACCACAGTCCGCAAGCTCCCTAGAGTTCACCTGCTCCTTCATCAAGCCTTCCCCTTAGCTCCATGGTTGACCCAACCCATTCTCCCAATAGTACTCTCATTCACACTCCAACACCACCAACCCCACTCACACCACTGCATCCCCATCTACTCCCTTCATTGCTAAACTGCCACCCTATCACTTATTATAGATTCTGCCTAGATTGAGAATTGACTCACCACTCTCTACTCCATTTCTATTTCTTGGTTCCCTATCTTCCAGACATTACCTCCAAGAGTCTGTTCAATAACCTTAGTTCATATCGGTGAAATCATAGAGTATTTGTCTTTTATTGACTGGCTTACTTCAATAATGATAAGGTCTAAAAGGTTCATACATATTGTCACATGTAGCAATAATTCATTGCTTCTTACAAATTTATATGTTGCATTTTATCAATTCATTCATTGCTGGAAACTTGAGTTGCTTCCAACTTTTGGAAATTGTAAATAATGTCACAATGAACATTGGTATGCATATGTCTGTTCACATCCCAGCTTTCAATTCTTCTGTGTATATTCCTAGTAATAGTATTGCCAGGTCATTGTCAATCTTGAGGAACTGCCAAACTGTCCTCTGCAGTGGCTACAGCATTCTACATTCCTACCAACAGTGTATGAGTGCTCCTATTCCTCCACATCCTCTCCAAAACTTGTAGTTTTGTTTTTTAATAGCATCCAGTCTAGTAGCTGTAATATGGTATCTCATTGTAGTTTTGTTTTGTTTTGTTTTTATTTCTGTTTTTATTTTTTAATAGATTTATTTATTTATTCATTTACTTTTATCCATTTTTAACACACATCCCCATCCCCATTTTTGCTGTTTTTGTGTCCATTCGCTGGGCAATTCTGTGTGTCTGTTTCCTGCCCTCTCTTCTCCTCCTGTCTTCACTGAGATTTGATCCTCAGAACCTCCAGTGTCAGATAGAGGCATCCTACCACCTGCATCCCATTAGTTCCTGTTTTTTGGGCATGTATCATCTTGGCTTTCCCTTGCGTCACTCTCTTGTTGTGTTAGCATCTTGCTGCGTGGCTTGGAAAGGCCTGACGGTGCACCTGCTTGTGGGGCCTGAAGGTGCAACCATGCGTGGGGACTGGAGGGTTCACCAATGCAGGGGCATGTGGGGCTCACCCAGTTGTGGGGCCTGACAGTGCACCTGCACACAGGGCTTGATGGTGCACCTGCGCACAGGGCCTGGTGGCTTGCGTGCCTTCTATATTTTTCTTTTTTAAAATTTTTACTGGGAGGTCCCAGAGATCAAACCCAGGTCCCTCCATATGGGAGAAAGATGCACAATCATTTGAGCCACATCCACCCCCTTGCTATATCTCTTAAGGTTGACCAAGGATATCTAGAGTTACAGTCATTTCCCATACAGGGTGGTCTTATAATAAATCAGACTTGGTTTATCACCAGCATTCTAAAAACCAGACCTAGGGAGATAAACTAGGTCTGGGGACACATGCATGGTTTCTAATATCGTGAATGTTTAGACTTACCCTGATTATCACAAAATCAAGACAGCGAGAATATTCGCATCCAATGTAGTTTTGATTTGAATTTCCTTAATAGCTAGTGATATTGAACATCTTTTCATGTGTTTTTTTTTTTAGCCATTTGTATTTTTTCTCTGGGAAAGTCTCCATTCCCTATTTTTAAATGATTTGTTTGCCTTTTTTATTATTGAGATATAAGGTTTCTTTATATATGGTGGATATTAGACCCTTATTGGATAAGTGGTGTGGTAGTTTGAAATTATATGATTAATCACACACAAAAAGACATATTATGGTTTAAACTAATCCACTAATCCATTCCTTTGGGTGTGAGACCCATTTGAGTAGATTAAGTCACTGCGGTGTTTCTCCAGTTGAGTCTCCATCCCCTTGCAGATTCTGATATAAATGTATTCAAACAGATAGACTGACATACAGGAAAAGGAAACCAGTATATTTGACTCTGCAATGAGAGAGAGAGGACTGAAGTAAAACAAAAACCCCCAAGAGGATCAAAGAGGCTGCCACCACAGAGTAGTTCAAGAAGAGACCAGTGCTCTTATATGTCTGATAGCTTGCAGCTGAACTTGGGAAGACAGCAGAACATCCAAGAATGATACAGGAGGGATGGAAAGAGACAAGTCCTATGCCTTTTTGTTTACAGCTGATCTATAAGCAGTGGTAGATTCTGGAGGAGAAGGCAGAGACCTCTACATAGATTGGCAGCCTCTTGCTTTATCATGTGGCAACAATGCCAGGATCAACAGTAGCTAACTTTGGTGAGAAAGCATTTCTAATGGGGCCTCGACTTTGGACTTTTCATGGCTTTGGAATGGTAAGCTTTTAACCCAAGTCCATACCTTTATAAAATCCATTCCTTTGAGGTACTTTGCATCACCAGCTCTTTAGCAATCTAAAACTGAAATTAGTACCAGAAGAGTGGAATTGTGTTGCTGTAATTACCAAAAATTCTGGACCAGTTTTACAAAGGTATAATAAGTATTTTTTTAGAGGAATTGTGAGATGCTTGATAGAAAAGGCTTAGACTTTTTGAAGACACTCCTGGTAGGAAGTTATTTCCAGAGTTATTTCCAGAGAGGCCTTAGAAAGAAAGGATGAAATTGTTATTGGAAACTGAGGGAAAGGCAAACCATGCTTTAAAGTTGCAGAGAACTTAGCATACTTAACTACTTATGTTAGATAGAAGGCAGATTTTGAAAAAGATGAGTTTGGACATTTAGCTGAAGAAATCTCCAAAGGAAATGTAGAAAATTCAGCCTGGCTTCTCCTTGCATGTTTTTGGAACTGTTGGAGAACATGAGTGTTTCTCTCCCAATTTCTCCTTATGGTTCTGCAAATGTTTACACTATGTCTATCTCTCCTTTGTATTTTGAAGGCAGATAAATGTGCGGCATGATTCCTTTCCAAATAAATTTGTTAATTGGCTTTTCTAGATCTATAAAAAATACTGTTGGGACTTGACTTATATTGGGATTATATTGAATCTTTAAATCAATTTGGGTAGGATGTACATCTTAATGTATCAGTTCTTTCTGGAATGACAGAATTTATCTGAGAAGACATCTGGCTCTGGGCTCTTCTTAGTTGGGAATTTTTTGTGACTAATTTGATCTCACAACTTGTGATTTGTCTGTTGAGATCTTCTATGTCTTCTTTCATCAATGTCAGTTGCTTATGCTTTTGTAGAAAATCATCCATTTCCTCTTCATTGTCCATCTTGTTGGCATACAGTAGTTTAAGGTATTCTCATATGATAGACCTTATATCTGTGGGATTAGTGGTGATATCCCATGTCTCATTGTTAATTTTATTTCTTTGAATATTTCTCTATTTTATTTTGGTAAACTAGATAAGAGTTTGCCAGTTTTATTATAAAAATGGATTTACAGATTCAATGCAATTCTAATAAAATTTCAAACAGTATTTTTACAGAATTGGAAAAGCCAATTATCAAATTTATTGGAAAGTTTAAGTGGCCCTGAATCACCAAAGTCATCTTCAAAATTAAAACAAAATTGGAGGAATCATGTTGCCACACTTTAAAGCATACTACAAAGCTATAGTGGTAAAACTACATGGTATTGGCACAAAGATTGATATACTGACAAATGGAAATTAATTGAGAGTTCAGATATAGATCTTGGGTATATGGTTGATGGATATTTGAAAAAGCCAGTAAGCCCACTAAACTGGGACAGAATAGTCTCTTCAAGAAATGGTGCTGGGAGAATTGGTTATACATATCCAAAAAGTAAAAGAGGATCTCAATCTCACACCTTATAAAAAAATTAACTAATTTTAAGATTCAAGATCATAAAGCTCCTAGAATATAATGTAGGGAAGCATCTACAAGACCTAGTAGTAGGAAATAGTTTCATAAACTTTACACCCAAAGCACTAACAATGAAAGATGAAATAGATAAATGGGACTTCTTCAAAATTAAAATTTCTTGTGCTTCAAAGGAATTTGTCATGAAAGTGAAATGTCAACCTAAATAGAGAAAATATTTGGGAACCCCTTATCTTATGATGGTTTAATATCCAGCATATATAAAGAAATCTTACTTTTTAAAATAAAAAGACATACAACCCTTTTAAAAATGGTAAGGAGATTTGAATAGACACTTTTCAACAGAGGAAATACAAATTACTAAAAAGCACATAAAAAGATGCTCAGCATCAGTAGTGATTAGGGAAATGTAAATCAAAGCTATTTTACACCTACTAGACTGGCTGCTATAGAAAAAAACAACAACAAAGAAAACAACAACAACAAAAAAAACAGAAATCTGGGGAAACGGCTCTGGCTCAATCAGTAGGGCTCCCGTTTACCATATGGGAGGCCCTGGGTTCGGTTCCCGGGGCCTCCTGGTGAAGGCAAGCTCGCCTGCACGGCGTGGTTAGCTGACCCAGCGAGCACAAGCAGCAAGGGGGGGATAAATGAATAAATAAATAAAATCTTTAAAACAAAACAAAACAAAAACAGAAATCTACAAGTCAAGTATTCAAGAGGATATGGAGGAATAGGAACACTCATACTGATGCTGGTGGCGATGTAGAGTCATGCAGCCACCAGATCCTCAGGAAGCTAAATATAGAATTGTCATATGATCTGGCACTCCTACTACTAGTAATATACCCTGAAGGATTGGAAGCAAGGACAGAGACAGATATATGTACACCAATGTTTATCGTGGCATTGTTAACAATTTTCAAAAGTTGGAACCAAGCCAAGTGTCCAGCAATGGATGAACCAATAAACAAAATATGGTATATGCATACAATGGAGTATTCCTCAGTTGTAAGAAAGAATGAAGTATTGTCGCATGCCACAACTTAGATGAACCTTGAATATTTTATGTTGAGTAAATTAAGCCAGTCAGTAAATGACAAATATTGCATGATTTCACTGACACAACCTAAAGATAATGAGCACAATCACTGATGTATAATGTGGAAGATAAGGTACCGTGAGATAGAAACAGAGTAGAGAGTGGTGAGCTTATGCTCAATCTGGGCAGAATCTATGATAAGGTGGAGGTTGATAATTTGGCAGTGAACAGGAGAGAGGGGTGTGCAGCCAGGTAAGTGTGGTTGAGTGCTGAGTGTGACTGTGAGCATTATTGAGGGGATGGTTTGGGCCATCCATGGAGCTGGGGAGAGGGCTGCAGAAAGGAACAGTTGAATTGCTGGGTGGTTGTGGATTGTGGTTGAGAATATAATTGTGGGAGTGTTCTTTGGTTTCTATACTAGGGGAAACCTATATTAGGGGAGGGTCACCAGTGCAGGGTGTTGGTGATAAGGGGAAGTGTGAGAAAGGATAGACCTGTGGCATATGTGGCATATGGAATATGAATGTGTTCATGTTATCATAGGGTGTTATACCAATGTTTGAAGACCCACACAGTAACCAGCAAATATTAAACCCCTATGCTGGGGTGTCCTGCTAAATTCTCACATATAATAGCAAGAATCTCTAGAGTTCATAGGCAGGGCCTAATAAAAGGAAAACAGACAAATATGCCAAACTTATAATATGAATACTTGTACTTATGAACCTTATTCTTTTATAATTGAATCCTACCCTAATAATAATGATTGCCTAAGAGTTACCTCCTGATAACCTCTTTTTTACTCACATGTGTCTGTTCTCTAAACCAAACTCAGCAAATATACTCACTACCTTCCCTCTGGCATGGGACATGACTCGCAGGTATGAGCTTCCGTGGCACCAATTGGTTAAAACCAAACACCAACTAATGATGCATTGGGAAAAAGAGCTTCATTAAAAGGAGAAAACATTTAATACAAAAGAGTTACTATGGTTAAGAAATTTCAATGTAATTCAAGAAGACATTTCAGAGGTTATGCTTATGCACATCTCAAGCAGATCTCATTAACTATCACAGTAAACAAAACCATAACAACGGTGCTATGGAGGGCCCTAGAGACTTCCAGACAATTTAGGTAATGCACACAACCTCATGAAATCAGCACTCTTTCAGTCAGCCTTACCTTGCACTATATGATAAACTATTTCCCCAAATGTAACACATTTAGACACATTTATAATTTCCCCACACATATAAATACCCCTTGTATTTGATCATATAATTAGCACTATGCCCAATAAATTAATGTCCCAGAAACTCAAATCTTTGGTTTGTTTATATGCTGATTGAACCCTGAATCTCAGTAGGGTTGTGGCCAACACCTTTGTTCATCAGAATCACTCAGTAGAAGTAACAAAACAATGATGATCATCTACCCCCATTCCCCAAAACAAAGATATCTATAACTACAAGAAAAACAGTTCTTTCCATTTGTCCAATGAGCTCATAGCCCACTCTTAATCTGAAGCAGAGAGGCCATCACCATCTCAAAATCCTCAATGTTGTGGAATGAACAAACATAAAGGAGAATGCGGCCATGGACGAAATTAGAATTATCGTTGCAGTAACAGAAGAACTTGTAATATTGATATGAGGATAGTGGTTTCCCAAGGTTCTCTTGGGAGGGAGAGAAAATAAATACTTAGAACACAGGGCATTTTTAGGGCATTGAAATTGTTCTGCTTGATATTGCAATGATTGATACAGACCATTATACATTTTGTTAAATTCTATAAAACAGTACAGTCAAAAGTGTAAATCATAATGTAAATTATTGATCTTGGTTAGTAATGTTCCACAATGATGTAAGAAGTTGTTAATAGCGGAATATTTGGGAAGGGGAGAAGATGGCATATATAGTAATCACCTATTCCTTTGGGTGGGGAGGGAAAGGGGTACAATAAGCTGAGCTGCACCGCGGAGGTAGGCGGCCTCAGTGGAAGACCAGGAGGGGAGGTAGCCAAGCTCCTCCAGCTCAGCCTGCTGCACCAAGAAAATGACTGGCACCTCCACCTTTGCACCCTTGACCCCTACCCCGTACCATTCCCCACCCGCCTGCCCGGCAGCTAGCAGGCTACAAACTTCGCTCTCCAGCTGTCTTCCTCAATCCGGCCCTGCAGCGGCGACGGCTCAGCAAAGCCATTGGCCAGATGAGATTCTCATCCTACCCCTCCTGGCGTTCCTCTTTACCTAGAATAGTGTACCTGTGGCTCTCCGGCCAAAAGCTGAGGTGGTAGCGGGCTGGCCAGGCCTGGGGTTTCGGCCCTCAGGGCAGTCACCTTCTCTTCTCTTGCCCTCAGCCACCAATCAGCCACTTTGCTCCTCAACTGCCCCGAAATCTAAAGGGCACCGTTTTGGGCACCACAACCAAAATCTCACTTATAGTTTTGATGTAACTTTTATGCAATTTAGAACTTCTCTATAAAGTTTATCATCTGAAGAAAAAACTGAAAATATGAATAAAACGTTAATGGACTAACTGTGGAACATAAATAATTGCATTAATGGAAAAAGTCAAACCAGTAAATGCATAGTCCACTTTCTTATACAAAATTCTAAGCTCATAGAATTCTTGCTAGTTATTTTTATTTTTATTGTACTTTGAATGCTGCAATTGTAATATCAGGTAGTGATATAGACTTTGTGTTCAATGTATAAAAATAACATGTGTTCTCTTTTGTTTCAAAATTCCTATTTTCCAAAAATTGTTTGCCATATGTTTAGAAAAATGCACAGAAGTGTTTGTTACAGAAGAGACTAAGAAGAACATCACTGTTAAACCAAAAACAACATGTAGCACCATTGGAATATATAGAACAACTAATTTTGAAAATCCATTTCAATATTGCATAAATTTTCTGAAGAAATACTTCAGGAACAATTCTACAGTCTTGACTTTCCTTTTTACCAAATATGAATATAGCTGACTCTTCAGGACTTTGCTTATTTCCTGCCTTTTTTTTGGAATTTCTGTTAGAGTTGAAATATTTATATATATTTTGAGTGAGTCAGATGACAGTTTACTTTGACTATCAATGAAACTCAAATTTTCATGAGTAATAAATCAAGCCAGTTTTCTGATTCATAATTTTAGTATATTATGTATAGAAGACAGGTATCCTGATGAATTTTGGCAAAATCTTTGGAATGATGTGGTCAAATATGGGAAATTCCTATATGGAGGTGTTTTTGAAACACTAGATGAAAAATTTATTTTTAATTATTAAAAACATATAGTACTGATTTCAATAAGAGATTAGTGATGCTCAATGTATACCAAATGGATTGAATAAGTGTAAAAATTATCTAACAAATATAATACAAATTTCATTTATTCCTTAAACTGGATTATTTAATTATGTCTCTACTATATTTGTCCACTACCAGAAATTCAACTTAAAATCTTCAACTTGTTTTCTGATTAAAATTTAGGAATATGTAGTGCCTTGTATTACTTAATTCAGTTCAAGATTTCCTGATACATTCCTCTTTTATAGTACATTAATGAAGTGTTGGCATGGACTCTAGTTTGTAATGTTCAACTGCTTATGCACAAGAACCCAAATAAAACATTGTATTATGAATATTCTTAAACCTAGTTGCTGGTCCACATAAAGTGGTATTATTTACATTCTAAGGAAACAAATTGGTGCCCATTGAATTTTTCTATACTGAACAATTAGTTAGAGCTACTAAAGGTACAATCAACAATAGAAAAGTCTAGGGCCATTAAATATTACTACTACTCCCAAATATTAAGTTGTCACCTATAATAAATAACTGCCTATAAGGTATTAATAAGTTATTCACACATCTGACAATATTTACATTGATATATTTATATCTGTGTTAATTTATAATTCATAGGATGTATATTTATATTATTCTCATAATAGAAGACTCTATGTGTTCCCCAGATCAATTTAGAAAGTGATGTGACATATGAATTGAATCCCTTTCAGTGCCGACGGTGTTTCTGGATCTTGAGGTCACAGTGCATGTGATATTGGAACTGAGGATATTCATTGAAATATAATGTCAAATAATCTCATCTTTTTTCCTGACTACTATTCTTGGGCCTTTTAAGCTTATTTTAACATTTTTATACTAAAATAATGTGTCTGCAAGCAAATGTGTGCTTGTGTATATTTGTAAATATGTGAAGATATCAACATGCTACTTAAGGAAGCAGAGTTGAAATTTTAGGACATAATATATTTACTTAAGTATCTCTAAAAGATTTTATAAATAACTTTAACTAGTTAATATTTTTAACATAAAAAATATAATTTAGAAAATAGTTATAATCTTTAGTCAACTCATAATTCTTGTTGCTCTTTGAAATCAAATATTGCATATTCTTATTTTTTAAAAAATAAGCAGCATAATACGAAAAGAGTAAGTCCAAGACACTCACAACTTACTCATATAAAAAGGAAAGTGCTTTAGAAAATGGCATCAGAATAGCTCAGGAAGGGCACAACACTTTTACAAATTAGGGGAGAAGGTATTGAATTCATCTGAGGGAGCTGCTTTGGGGAACTGCACACCAGGAAAGTACTTCATGCATCATCTCAGAGGTACTGGGGACAGAGAGATGGAAAGGCCAAAGGGGAAAAAAAACATGAGTTGATACCCCTGGTTGGGAATGCTGCCCATACCCCACCACTGAGGTAAACAGACTTGGAAAAACCTGTGCTAGAGTGGCCAATAGAGAGATGAAAGGACAAATTTTCCCTGAGAAAAGTGAGAGCATGGTAGAGGGATGAATGTGGTTTCTCTTTGATGTATGTAACTACCATAAGTCACTGGTTCAGAAGAGCTAATGGAAATTATGAATTCATTTCCATGGTAGGGCTTGCCTAGGAGCTTCATTTGCTGGCCAGCTGTAAAAGTGAAGGAAGACAGGCTGGTCTTTCCTGATTCTTTTCCAGGCATGGTAGATTGGGTCAGGCTCCATTAGCAGCTCCCTGCCCTGTTTTGACAACTTGACTAGGGCAATTTTAAAGTTTTAGAAAAAATTTAAACTAAAAATAAAAGAATTTGTTGTTCCAATTTGTTGAATGGACTGCTCTGCTCAAGTTGGATGGGTTTAACATTCTAATCTGACATCAATTGACCATAGATGTGAGGGTCTGTTTCTGAACCATCAATTTGGTTCCATTGGTCTATTTGTCTGTCTTTATGCCAGTACCGTGCCATTTTTACCACTGTAGCTAGGTAATATGACTTAAAGTCTGGAAATGAGAGTCCTCCAATGTTGCTTTTCCTTTTTAAGACATTTCTGGCTATTCAGGATCCCTTACCCTTTCAAATAAATTTGATACTCATGTGTTCCATTTCTTTTTTTAAATGCTGGTGGAATTTTTATCAGGTTCACATTGAATTTGTATTTCAATTTGAGTAAAATTTGACATCTTAATGATATTTATTCTTCCAGTCTGTGAGCATGGAATGTCCGTCCAAATATTTAGGTCTTTTTTCAATTTCTTTTAACAATGAGTTGTAGTTTTCTGAATACAAGTGCTTTACATCATTGGTTAAGTTTATTCCTGTAGATTTGGGTTTTATCTGTCATATTTATTTTCACCACTCTTTTGACAATTTTAGTTACTTTTATTGATATAATCTTCATTTGTAGACTCTCTTTTAGGCCTGGCTTTTCTTTTTATGCTGTAGCACACACTCTAGTATTTCCTGCAAAACTGGTCTCTTGAAGACAAACTCTCTCAGTTTCTGTTTATCTATGAATATTTTAAGCTTGCCCTCATTTTTGAAAGACAATCTTGCTGGATATAAGATTCTTGGCTGTAAGAATCTTATATCTCTTGCAGAATCTTAAATATATCATATCACTGTCTTCTTGCCTCTGGTTTCTTGTGAGAAATAAGCACTTAATCTTGTTGGGTATCTCTTATATTTTATGCATTGCTTTTCTCTTTCTGCTCTCAGAATTCTCTTTGTTTTTGGCATTTGACATTCTGATTAGTATATGTCTCAGAGTTGTTCAATTTGGATATTTTTGGATGGGAGTACATCATGCTTCTCGGACATGGATATCTATGTCCTTCAATAGGGTTGGGAAATATTCTTCTATTATTTCTTCAAATATTCCTTCTGCCCCTTTTCCCTTCTCTTCTCCTTCTGGGACACCTGTGACACGTATATTTGCACATCTCTTTCTGCTGTTTAGTTCCCTGAGAACTTGTTCAAGTTTCCCCAATCTTTTCTTCTTCTGTTCTTTTGTATTTCACTTTCAGAGACCATGTCTTCAAGCTCACCAATCCTTTCTTCTGCCTCCTCAAGTCTGCTATTATATGATTCCAGTGTATTTTTAATTTCATTTATTGCACTTTTCATTCCCATAAGATCTGCTATTTTTCTATGTACACTTTCAAATTCTTTGTGCTCATCCAATTATTTCTTAATATCCTTAACTTCTTTAACAATCTCATTGAATTTATTAAGGAGATTTGTTTGAACATATATGACTGGTTGTCTCAACTCCTTTATGACATCTGGAGGTTTATCTTGTTCCTTTAACTGGGCCATATCTTTCTGTTTCTTGGTGTGGATTGTAACTTTTTGTGGTGTCTTGGCATCTGGCTTACTAGAGTACTTATTCTGGGTGCAGTTTTTCTCCTTAGTTCAGGGCTTCCTGCCCTTTCTCCCTTGCTGGTTGTGTAGTAGGAGCCAAGGATGTAGTTGGTGGTATAAGATGTGGAGACTCAAACTGCCCTCATTTCCCCAAGGACCAATGAAGCTTTTCTTAACTTTCTTTTTTGCCAAAGGAAGGGACAGAGCCACAGCTGTTTGGAACAATCCAACTCATCCAGCCTAGACTGCAGTTTCCCAGAGAGACTGATGATGCTTCATGCCCCTTTCTCCCATGCCTGGAGTGGGAATGGAGCTGTAGGTGTGGGCAGAAATCTATGCATTGCAGGTTTCAGATGACCACAGTTGTCCCAGCAGACTTACGATTATTCAGTCTGTGCCAGCCAAATGTACCTGCAGTTACCTAGAAAAGCTGGTACTGGTGCAGCTTCCTCCTTGCTAGAGGTGGGGCTGTAGCCTAGGCTAGGGCTGTAGGCCAATCTTGGTGAAAGAAACTGGTGTCTATTATCACTGTGATTTTCAGTCAGCCCAGCTTCCCCTCATGCTAGAGGTAGAGTCAAAATGGCAGTTACCAGCCTCTTTCTGACTTGGACATGTTCAAACTTTAGCTGTTCTTAGGGTTATACTTTAGCCAGCTGAATTTACTAATCAGTCACTGAATTGGTGGCCAGCCATCTCTTTCTCCCATTTTTCAGAAATGTATCTTCCGATTCCTGTCACAGACTAGCTCCTGGGGTAGCTTGTGCTGCCAAAGTAGGATGATCACCAACCTCTGTTGCATGCCCTGTAGTTTCCTGGAGAGGCTGGTACAGCTGCTTCCAGCTTCATCCCTGCCTGTGGTGGGGCTGGCATTTATGCTAGAGCTTCATTTTGGTCTAGATGGAAAGAAGCTGGTCCCTACCAGCACTGTGATTTTCAGTCAGCCCTGCTTCCCCTTGTGTCAGGTATGGAGTTGAGATTGGCAGCTACTAGCCTCTTTCTAACTTGGACAGGTTCAAACTTTAGCTGTATTTAGGTTTATACTTTAATCCACCAAATTTCCTAATCAGTAGCCAAAACAAATGCACCCAAATAGGATCCCAGGAGCAACATTATACAAGGTTGCTTGTTCATCAAGATAACATATCTCAGTGGGTTGCAGATAGCAACATATCAGCCAACAGGCATGACAGCGAGGATGAACAACTCTGTGGATCCCAGGAGGAAATAGAAGAAAGACGATGTGAGGTACCATTAAAGGATATTGTTTCAGTGAGTGGAAAAATGTTGGCTAGAATCTTAGGCACCACCCTGGAGGTGATGGTGACCTCAAGGAAGGAAAGACTGGATACAAAGAAATATGTGGATGAATGCAGAGAGTAGTCACTATACAGGAGAAATAAGATAACAGTGTTACCAATAAGAGAGGTCACGTACATGAACTGGAACAAAGAAGAGAAACTCTACTTCTTTCTGATTCTGAAACCCTAGAAGGAGGATACTCAGGGACTCCAGGTTTGTCTCTGTGATGCATTCTCTTCCCAGTTCATCCTGGCACAAGAGAAAGAGAGATTTATAGTGGCTCTTATTCTTAACCCTGGAAATGCCTTACCAATATCAATTGACTAACTTTTGTTTTCATTGAGAGATATTAGTATGGACAAATTATTATGTCTCCAGTGTATAAACAGCTCCTGTGACAAACTGAAATAAGTATAAACTCAAGTATGATATTGCCTTA
The DNA here is from genome assembly GCA_026826555.1 of Tolypeutes matacus. NCBI lineage: Eukaryota > Metazoa > Chordata > Mammalia > Cingulata > Chlamyphoridae > Tolypeutes > Tolypeutes matacus. The sequence continues at coordinate 326,269 of JAKSZT010050948.1, read as the reverse complement.
TAAGAGCAGAATAAGTGCCCCAATAAAATTGTGGCAACAATTAAACTTGTGGCCTCCCCTAAGTTTAAGGAATCTGACATTGTATTCAACCATTCCCAATTGATGTGAAACACACTTATATTGGATGGCCATGTTACAGTGGTTTTAATCCATTGAGATGTAAAGGACTTTATCCAGTGTGCAGATGAATTTGCAATACATATAATTATATATTAATATATATGTAATGATATATTTTAAGGTGCTTTGATTGAGAAGACAAACTATTTATGAAATGTATGAATATGTGTATGTAATAGGCATTTTCCTTAAAGATCATGACATTTGACACACTGGCACCAACCTCCATATTGTCAAATCAGCAGCTAAGCAATGTGAAATCAGCCTTACGTCACCTCCCTTAAGAAACATGCTTCAGAGTGAATACAATTTTTTCAGTTATTTCTAGTGTAAGGGAAAAGGTGAAACATATATTTGTTTTACTCTATTGTCTATATTTCTCTTTGAATTCAGAAAGAAAGAACAAATATTCATCAAGCAGGAGGAAAAAAAACCTGAATTTTGACTAATCCTAAGGAAAACAATAGCTGCCAAATATAATTCATTTCATATGAGAATACAAGGGCCGGAATTATAGAGAAACAGGAAACTTTTTGCAGCGGAGTGTTTTAGTTACTTATTTAGCTGAAGTTTTACACTACGTATATTGCTCCATAAAACTAGTTGAAATCAAGAATACAAGTTTAGAGCAGGAAGTGATTTCAAATCCCAAATACAAGACAATAAAGGGTGATATTGACAAGTATTGGAAAAGCTAAATATAGGTGACTGTGTATTTTTATTGCTACTTTTTTATAGATGTTTCATGAGGTAGTTAAATATCAACAAAATGTTACTTAAGATTATTAGTTAAATGTTAGAAATATTAGTTAACATTTTAGCACATCATTGAGGATATTGGTAGAAATAAGACAAGACCTTAAGTTTTTGGATTTAGAGTTTTCTGTTCTTTGTAACCCAAATATTAATTTTGTAATTATTTCCATCATTGTTGTTATTGTATATTTACTGCCTAATGTGACAACTTATGAGGAACACACATGAATTTCTGATATGCATTGAATGATCAAAGGAAGAGAAATAAGGTTGGATTAAAGTTTGCATTTGCATGGTGATTGCATAAATAAACTTTCAGAATCTTCCCACACAGGTACATTATTTTAATGAATAATACTTAATTGTGTCAATATGGTGAAAAGTTGTGAAGGAATGTAGTGAGGTTGTTTTCCTATAATCATGCTGAAGGAATGAAAATATTTCTGTATTTGGTAGAGAAGGTAAAGGTAATTTTGTACCTAAGGATATTACAGGAAAGAGCTTTTCCTGTGATCCGATAAATGGATGATTTTAATGTGAGCAAAGACTGGGTATCTTTTGGTCACTAGCAGTGTGCTTGGCAGCTAAAGAAAAAGCAGAGTCTAAATGCACAAGTGAAGAGAGTAAAGACATACTCAGTCACCACCAAAAGTTTGCATAGGGCTGAACTAAGTGATAGGAAGGGAATAATGAACAAGATGAAATCACTATGATAGGGAGAATAAGAAGGAAAGAACTGGGTTCAAATATTCAGTAAAGGAAGAAAATTTAATGTTCTTTACTTACATGCAAAAGTATACTTCAGAATTTTCATGGATGGTCAAATACATTGCTTCAGAGTGTTGCATGGTTTGTAGATTTATTTCTATTTTTGAAAATCTAAGAATGTTTGGAAACAAAGGAATGGAAGACATAGCCTTGACTATAGAACAGTTTATAAGGATTTGCCTGGGAATGAGCTATTTTCTTCACTTGCCTTGTAGACGTTTCTGTCATCATATCTGTAAATTATTTGAACTTGTGAAGAGGTTAAAGCAGGAATCCATCATTGCTGCTTCCCTGAAGGTTTCTAGGACACCAATGTTCTCCAAGAAATAAATAATAAAAGCAATTGTAATTAAAGGAAATTTAAGTATTTCCTAAATTGGAAAAGTGAAAAAAACTAGTAAACACATTTTCCTTAAAAATTTTATTGAGCCTAAAATAATCACCCTCTGCACCTGTGTTTTGATGAGTGTTCAAAATTTTCAGGCTGTGTAATGTATATATAGTCGTTGAGCTAGGAGCAGTGTGTCATCATCATCACCATGTCATCTTTTTTTTTTATATGTATTTTAAAAGATGCTTAGATCACATAAATGTTACACAAAAATTACAGGGATTCCCATGATCTCCACCTCCCATACCTCCCATAACATCTCACATAAACATCTTTCATTAGTGTGGCACATCACCTGCAATGGATATACACATCCTGGGGCTTTGCCACTAAGCATAGACCAAAGTTCACATAGTAGACCACACTCTCTCCCACACAGTTCTGCATGGTATATGCTGATGTAAAATGGACTATATCTGTCACCACAACATCACTCAGGACAACTCCCAAGTCCTGAAAAAGCCCCGGTATTACAACTGCTTTTCCCCTCCCCACCCCAAAAGCATCTAGTGGCCACTAGCTCCACCTCACTGTTATAATTTCTTCCATTGCTTGAGTCATAATATATCTACAACAGAATACCATTAAGTCCATTCTAGTCCGTATCTCTTCCCCCACTCCTGAGAGGACTGGAATGGTGATGTCCACTCCACCTCCAAGTGAGAGTGGGCTTATATCCCATGGATACGGTAGATGGGATAATCCTGCCTTCAGCTGCAGGCTCTCTCCATTCCCTGGGATGGCCGTTGTCCATCATCGTCTCCTCACCATGTGACTTGGGTGAGTCCATTTAGCTGTAGAGTAGGAGTTGCAGCTCCACCAAGATTCCAGGCACAGCTGGCACATAGGCATTCTGTGGTGTGGTTTCTCTGTGAGTCCCCACCCACCAAGACGGTGGAGACTCAACATCCTACTGATTTGGCTTAATCAAATCCCTAATCATAATTTAATCATGCCCAGAGGGACAGACCAGTATACTAACATAATGCAATATCTGTTTTTGGAATTCATAAACAATATAAAACTACCACAGATGCCAAGGGATAGATGGATAGGACAATCTTGCTTGCAGTTGCAGACTCTCACTTTTCCTTGGGATGGACATTGTCCATCATAATCACCTTGTTGGTTGTCCTGGATGAGTCCAATGAACTGGAGTATAGCTGTTGCAACTCTGTTCAGATTCAGGGCCCAGCTAACCATTGACAACCCAAAGATTTAAGTTTCTTGGACATACATCTATCAACTCTAGTACTAGGTTCAAATAGAAGGGGCAGAAGAGGCACATTTAGGAAAACCACAACTGAGTCCAACACTGTCACACTGGGGAGCATAAATTCTAAAGTAGAGTCCACTGGCAGCCTAACTCCACAGAAAAGGGAGGTTGGAGTTTTGAGCTGGAGCCCAGGAAGTAAACACATGGTAGAGAGCAGAACAGCTGAGCCTGGAGAGAAACAAGCCCCAGGAGAGAGACAAGACTTATTGCAACCTACAGCTGATGGTGGAAGATGCTGGGACCATGGAGCCTTAAGAAGAAGAGAAAGGATGAACATCAGCAGCCATCCTGCTACAACACGTGGCCACAGATTTCGGTATGGGAAGTAACTTATGCTTTTTGGTCTGGTAACTGTAAGCTTCAAACCCAAGTAAACACTCTTTATAAAAACCAACAGATTTCTGGTATTTTGCATCAGCATCCCATTGGCTGACTAATACAGACTTTGGTACCAGAGAGTGGGGCCATGCTTTTGTAATTATCAAAATGCTGGAACAATTTTATAAATGGGTAAGGGGTATTTTATGGAGGAATTTTTAGATGGTTTATGGAAAAAGCTTAAATTGCTTTGAAGAGACTGCTGATAGGAATATGAATATGAATATGAGACTTTTTATGATGCCTGAGAAGTAAATGATAACACAATTATTGGAAACTGGAGGAAAGGTGATCTGTGTTTCAAAGTTGCACAGAACCTAGCAGGATTGACTCCTGATGTTATATGGAAGGCAGAATTTGAAAATGGTGACTCTGAGCATTTGCTGAATAACTTTGCAAAGTAAACTTAGAGAAAGCAGCTTGGCTTCTTCTTGCAGCTTATAGCAAAATACTTGATGAGTAAGATAAGCTGAGGACTGAATTGTTGGGCACAAAGAAAACAGAAACTGATTCCAGAAATTCCAAGCTTCTGGAAATCGAGCACCCAGACAATATGCCCCATTTGAGGTCTAAATTAAACTTGGCACTTGTAAATCAGGACAGAAGATGCAGTTATCTAGGAAAGATTTGTGGAAAGTCTTCCTGTCTGATGGCTTGTACCCCTGCTTCTTGCATGCTAAACCAACAATCATTTTGAGAGAGCTGTATGAACAAAACCACTGTCAGTGTGGGCTAAAAGGGACATGGAAGGGAAAGAGTGAATTAGAAACAGGTTTAAGAGAAAAATCATGGAAACTGAGATCTGCAATTAAGACATCTCCTTGGGCCAAGAAGGGACCCTCACCCATATGTACAAAGAGGGTGAGTTTGCCCCAGCAGCTGAAGAGAGTGAATGTTCCTGCCTGCTGTTCAGGGAGAGTTTTGCTGCCCCAGGGTGCAGAGAGGGTGGAGCATATTCCTTGGGGTTTAGGGAAGTTGAGGTCAATGCCCTATAAGTCTGATAGGGGCAGGCCTGCCCCCATGGATTAGGGAAGGCCAGCTCACCAACTCATTGCTCTGAGAGGGTTGTGCCTGTATGCCAGAGTTTAAGGAGAATGTTGCCTTCACCTTACTGTACTGGGGGGGGAGAGGGTTAAGACTCTAACCTAATAATTGGGTAATGTTTGGCAAACACCCTAATACTCTTGGAGGGTGAGGTCTGGAGCTCAGTCACCACCCAGATGCTTGATGAAGGTGGAACCAAGAAAATGGCCACTGGACATACCTGTGGAAAGGATGCATCCTCATTAGGCCCCAGGAAGAAGAAGCCAACATTTTGAAAATGACTCTCAGACTTTGAAATTGAATGGAGGATGCCCTGCAGGTTTATTGAACTGTAGAGGGCCCATGACTCATATTTCCCTCCCAATTTCTCCTTATGTTAATGAAAATGTTTAGCTTTTGTCTGTCCATTTGTGTATTGGAGACAGATAAATAGTTTCATACGTTTCAGAGGTCTACAGCAGACAGGACTTTGCCCCAAGACAAACTGTACTTTCTTTAAACTGTTTGTGATATGATTTTGTACTTAGTATTGCTATTGAAATAAGGTTTTTTGAATATTGTAATGGCTTTTTGGAATTCAGAGGAGAGAGTGTGGTAGTTTGGCATTGTTTATGAATTCCAAAAATAGATATTGGAATATGTTTGTAGAATGGTCTGTTCTTCTAGGTGTGATTAAATTATAATTAGGGCTTTGATTGGGCCATTTCAGTAGGATGTTGAGTCCATGCTTACCAGTGTAGGAGGAGGGGACTCACAGAGAAACTGTACCACAGAAAAGGGAGGTTGGAGTATTGAGCTGAAGCCCATGAAGTAAACACACAGGAGAGAGCAGAGCAGCTGAACAATGAGAGAAACAAGTCCCAGGAGAGAGATGAGACTTATCCCAGCCTACAGTTGATATTGGAAGAACATGGGGCCATGGAACTTTAAGAAGAGGAAGGCTGAACATCAGCAGCCATCTTGCTCCAAAACATGGCAACAGACTTTGGTGAGGGAAGTAACTTATGCTTTATGGCTTGATAACTGTAAGCTTCTATCTGAAATAAATATCCTTTATAAAAGCCAACTGATTTCTGGTATTTTGCATCAGCATCCCTTTGGCTGAATAATACAAGATCTAATCCACCTTTCAATTAGAGGTGGAGTGGACATTACTATCCCAAAATCCTCAGGATGGGGATGAATGATGCACTAGGGTAGACCTACTGGTATTCTACTTTGGACTTATTGTGATTCTAGCAATGGAAGAACTTATAACATTGATGTAGAGGCAGTGGCCACTGAAGGTTCTGAGGGAAGGGAGAGGAAAAAACAGATATAATGGTGGGAGCATTTTCAGGAATTGGGTATTGTCCTGAATGACATAGTAACAACAGATACAGGCCATTATATATTTTGCCATAACTTACAAAATTGTGTGGGAGAGAGAGTAAACTACAATGTAAATTATAGTCCATGCTTAGTGGCTGTAGCAGTTTGGCAGTTTGATATAGTTATGAATTTCAAAAATAGGTATTGGATTATGCTTGTAAACAGGTCTGTTCATCTGGGCATGATTAAGTTATGATTAGGGCTTTGATTGGGCCATGTCAGTAGGGTGTTGAGCCCTGCCCCTTGGAAGGTGGGATCTCAAAGTTACAAGACATGGCAAAGGACAGAGTTGAAGGGTTTGAGTTGGAGATTTGAGTTGGAGTTCTGATGTTGGAGTCTTGAGCTGGAGCCCTGGGAAGTAAGCATACAGAGGAGCTTGCTCCTGAGGAAAGAGAGAAGGTCCTGGGAAAAGAGATGGGTAAGGGGTATTTTTTGGAGGAATTGTGAGATGCTTGGTAGAAAAGACCTACAATGCTTTGAAGAGACTGTTGATAGTAATATGGATGCTAAAGAGACTTTTTATGATGCCTTAGAAGTAAATGGTGAAACTATTACTGAAAACTGGAGGAACAGCTATCCATGTTCTAAAGTTGCAGAGAACTTAGCAAGATTAACTCCTGGTGTTATATGGAAGAAAGAATTTGAATATGGTGAACCTGAGTGTTTAGCTGAAGAACTTTCCAAGGTAAACTCAGAGAATATGGCTTGGCTTCTCCTTGCAGCTTATAGCAAAATACTAGATGAGTAAAATATGCTAAGGACTGAACTTTTGGGCACAAAGAAAACAGAAACTATTTCTGGAAATTCCAAGCCTCTGGAAATCAAGCTCCCAGACAATAGTGCCCCCTTTGAGGACTTAACTAAACTTGGCACTTGTAAATCAGATGCATTTATCTAGGAAAGACTTGTGAAACGTCTTACTGCCTGATGGCTTGGACCCCTGCTTCTTGCATGCTAAACCAACAAGCTTTTTGAGAGAGCTGTATGAACAAAACCACTGTCAGCTTGGACTAAAAGGGACACAGAAGGGAGAGATTGAAGGAGAAACAGCTTTAAGAGGAAAACCATGAAAGCTGGGATCTGGAATTAAGAGATTTGGAATTATGACACTGTCTTGGGCCAAGAGAGGAACCCCACCCATGTGTACAGTGAGGGTGAGTTTGCCCCAGTAGTTGAAGAGGGTGGATGCTCCCACCCAATGTTCTGGGAGAGTTTTGCCACCCCAGGGTGCAGAGAAATTTGAGTAAGTTCCTTAAAGATTAGGGTGGTTAAGGTCAGCATCCCTTAGGTCTGAGAAGGGTGTGCCTGTCCCCCACAGAGTAAAGGACAGATGGTCAACTCATTCCTCTGAGAGGGTTGAGCCTGCATGCCAAGTGTTAAGGGGAATATTGTCTTCACCTCAATGCACTAGGGGAGCTAAGACTACTCTAACCCAAAGATTGGGTAAAATGTGGCAGTCACCCCAACACTCTTGGATGATGAGGTCTGGAGCTTGTCAACACCCAGATGCTTGATGAGGGTGGAACCAAGAAAATGGCTGTTGGGTAAGCCTGTGGAAAAGGTAGGTCCCCATGTGGCCTCAAGGAAAGGAAACCATCATCTTAAGAGTGACTCTAAGACTTTGAAATCAAATAGAGTATGCCCTGCAGGTTTACAGAACTGTAGAGGACCCATGACTCATGTACCTCCCAATTTCTCCTTATGGTAATGAAAATGTTTATCCTTTGTCTGTCCATTTATATATTGGAAGCAGATAAATGATTTTGTAAGTTTCAGAGGTTTACAGCAGATGGGACTTTGGCTCAATATGAACTGTATTTCTTTAAACTGATTATGATATGATTTTGTACTTGCATTGTTACTGATTTAAGGTTTTTTGAATATTGTAATGTATTTTGGAATTCAGAGAGTGGAGTGTAGCAGTTTGGTATTTTGATATAGTTATGAATTCCAAAAATAGATATTGGATTATGCGTGTAAACTGGTCTGTTTATCTGGGCATGATTAAGTTATGATTAGGGCTTTGATTGGGCCACATCAGTAGGGCATTGAGCCCTGCCCCTTAGTGGGTGGAGTCTCAAAGATAAAAGACTTGGAAAAGGACAAAGTTGAAGGGTTTGAGTTGGAGTTTTGAGTTTGAGTCCCAATGTTGGAGTCTTGAGCTGGAGTCCCAGGAAGTCAGCATACAGAGGAGCTTGGTCCTGAGGAAGGAGAGAAGACCCTGGGAAAAGAGATGGGCCATTTGCTTGATAGTCTACAGCTGGCCTTGTGGAGAGAACAAGCAGCTGAACCTGGAGAGAATCAAGCTCCAGGAAGAGAGGAACCCAGGAAGCCAGACCCCTCACAGAGTTGGGTACAGGAAGTAACTTATGCTTTATGGCCTGGTAACTGTAAGCTTCTACCCCAAATAAATACCTTTATAAAAACCAACCAATTCCTGGTATTTTGCATCAGCACCCTTTGGCTGACTAATAAATTGGCAATGCTTCAAAATGTGTTCAGAAATTTTAACAAATATACGAAACTAATGAGGGATTTTGTTAATGTGGGAATATGTGGGAGGGTTAGAAAATGCAGGGCATATGGGAATCTCCTATATTTTTTATGTAACATATTGTAATCTAAGTACCTTTTAAAGTTATAAAAAAGTTTATTTAAAAAAAAAAATATTGGAGTGGGAAGGGGCACATATGGGAATCCCCTATACTTTTTACATAACATTTATGTAACCAAAAGCTTCTTTTAAAAAAATTTGATAAAAAAGCACCTCCTTCAAAAAATGTTAAAGGAACTTCTTCAAATTGAAAAAAAGGACACTAGAGCATGGTTCAAAGCAGTATAAAGAAATAAAGACCTCTGGTAAAACTAACTATATAGGTAATTATAAATGTCAGTATTATTGTAATGTATTTTTTCATAACTATCTCCACTTTTTTACTACTTACAGGTTTAAAATTGAAATGCATAAAAAGTAATGATAAATCTATGGTTTTTAATATTCAATATATAAATATATAATTTTGATATGTAAAATAAAAAGATGGAGAGCCAAGATTATAGGAACTTTGTGTGAATAAGCTATTGAAATTGAATTAGTTCTTCCCCCAATCCAGAGGCAACTGGGATGGTGATGTCCACTCCAACTCCAAGTGAGAGAGAGAGATGTTTGTGTGGGATGTGGTGGGAGGTGTGGGAGGTGGGCAACATGGGAATCCCAGTGGGTTCCATGTAATATTTTAGGTAATCTAAGCACCTCTTAAAATATATGTATATATATATATATAAATAACATTTTTGTAAGCAAATACACATATATGCATATATATTTATATATCATTTTGCAAATGTTTGTATGTATTGTGAGAATTTTGATTTTTACCCATAATAAAAAATAAAATAAAATAAAATAAAATAAAATAAAATAAAATAAAATAACACTCCCTCGTTATCTCAGAAAAAAAAAAAAGAAATTGAATTAGTATCAAAACACTTGTGAATATTAAAGATTTTGGATATTAAATTTAAGCTCCACAGTAATAACTTAAAATATATATGAAAACTACATACAGAAGTAAATGAGAAAGGACACAATATGGCACAAAATTGAATATCAAATAACTATATGATTATCCCTAATGAAAGAATTCAGAGACAAAAATGGTTTATGATGAACAAAAACCCAATAGCAAAATATCAGAAGAAATTCTTGTGTTATCCATAGTTACTTTAAATATAAATGGATTAAACTCCCCAGTAAAAAGATAGACACTGGCAGAATGGATGAAAAATAATGAACTATTTGCTGTTTGCAGGAGAATCACCTTACATTCAGAGACTCAAGTAGGTTGAAAGTAAAATGATGGAAAACAAAATGCCATGGAAATAGTAATCAAAAGAGAGCTGAGGTAACTATACTCATGTCAGATAAAATAGACTTTAAGTGAAAAACTGTTAAAAGGGACAAAGAAGATAACTATATACTGATAAAAAGGTCAAGTCAACAAGAAAACATAACAAATTACAATTATATGTGCACTTAACCAGAGAATCCATGAAGAAAAACTTGATGAAAATATTGACAGATTTGAAGGGAGGTACAGACAGTACTACATTAATAATGGGAGATGTTAATACATTACATTCAATAATAGATAGAACATCTACACAGAAGTTCAATAAGGAAACAGAAGACTTAAATCATACTATAAACCAACTTGACCTAAGAGACCTATTTGGAATATCCCACACTAAAGCAGCAGAATGCATATTCTTCTCCAGTGCACCTGGGTATTTCTCCAGGTTAGAGCAAATTTTAGGTCACAAACTAAGTTTCAATTAATTCAAAATTACTAAAATTATACACTGTATCTTCTCCAACCGTAATGGAATGCAACTTGTAATCAGTAACAAAGGGATAACAGGAAAATTTCCAAATATGTGGAAATTTAAAAAACATATTCTTAAACAAAACAATGAGTCAAGAAATAACAAGGGAAATTATGAATTTTCTTGAGGCAAATGAAAATGGAAACAAAACATACCAAAAATTATGTCTATGAACTTTCTTTAAACCTACAATAACTCTAATAAAAAACAAATTCCTGGAAGGTTTTTGTATAATATTTCATTAAGGTTGAAACATGACCCCTATCAAATACATGTTCAAGTTTTAACACTTGGTCCTATGTATGGAAATCTTATGTAAATATTATTTTCAAAAATTCAATTAAGATAAGGCCAAATTGAATATGGGTGGGTCTTAATCCAATATGACTGCATGTTTCTGTTACCTTGCCTAATTAAGAAAATACCATGCAATGGACTGGCTTAAACATTGGGGATTTATTGGCTCATGGTTTGATGCTAAGAGAAGTCCAAATTCCATCCAATGCTAAGAGAGTGTAAGGCCCATGTCCCAAGATTTGTGGGGAGTCTAAACACCACCCCAAATTTAAAGAGTATGCTTTGGGGGTTGTGGAGAGCCTGGACACCACCTAAGAGAGTGGGGCCTATAACCCAGTGTTTGTGTAGAGCCTGCATGCCATCTCAAAACTTGGAAAAGGTCAAGAGTATGCCCCAGTGTTTGGGGAGAACATGGCCACTGCACAAGTGCTTGTAAGGGATGTTGCTGTTTCTCCATCAGGCCCATATGTAAAATCATTGATCCATTGATGACTCACAGACCTTTAGTTCTAATGGAGTTTGCCCTACTGGGTTTCAGGATTGTTTGGGACCCGTGAGCCCTGTTTTTCTTCCAATTCTTCCTTATTGGAATTGAAATGTTTATCTTATGCCTGTCCCTCATTGTATATTGGAAGCACATAACTTGTTTCCTAGATTTTATAGGACAGACCACACCCACAATCAATATTTATGAAACCTTGTACTTAGCAGTGTTTCTAAAATGACTTAAAGCTTTTGAGATGAATGTATTTTGCATGTTAATGTCCCCACTAATACCTATGAAATATACTTTCTTCCCATCCTGGGTGCTCTATTGCATGCCTTAAAGTAGGTAATCTTTTGCCTCAAACTCTTTTGACTTAATTGCTCTCCATAACCTGCTTCTGTCTTCAAGTAGGGGAGGGCCAGCCAAAGTACAATTTCCTGGTTCATTGTGGTTCATTCTGGCATGCTTGTCATGCACCCCAGAATGTACAAAGGGATTACTCTGTCACCCCTGGAACAGTATCAAGGATCCACAATGGAGCACAGGAGGACTCCACACCATTCTGAAAGGGGTTGGGAAAAGACCACCAAGGCATCATGAGCTTCCCCTACCATTTTATAAAGCTGTATTTGCCCAATTTGTCACTTACCCAATTACTACATTTTCAATGAAGTAGAAAGAAAGTTAGAGTGGGTACAGAAAGAAAGCAAGAAATACAAACCATTTGCTTTAGTGGTAATGATCATTACTTCCTGAGTATCAGAAATTACTTCTAATTTGGACTGCAATCTTAAAAAAGAACAAAATTTCTGTTACTTCTGAGTATTCAGTAATATATTATGTTTACACACACACACATGTTCCCACAAGCCTGATCTTTTTCTAAGTTAGAGAGGAACAACATATTGCACCTATAATTTATTTAATTTATTTAAGCAATTAACCCATCTCAAAGAATAAAACTGTGTTTAAAGAACTGGCCTCAAGTTTAAACTTTAAAAATGCCTTCATTTGTATATGTGAAAGTGTATTGAACCAAATGAAGATCTTACCATGATCCTACTAGACTTCTGGGAGGACTATGTTATCATTACATGAGCAGAAGTTTTCTCATAATTAATCCTTAGAGAAATTGACTTTTTTTCACTGTGTCTTCCCTTAATTATACTTTATGGCCATGTATATTCTTTCCTATGGTTTCTAGTAATAGACTTTCTTGCAAAATTATTTAAGTTATCTATATCCATGTGCTGCCAACAACTTGTCAACATTTATTTGGGTATGGGGCAAAAAAAATTGTTCAACCAAAGTTGAGTGTAAATCAATCAGATATTTTGCCATTTAGTTCCAAGCTTTAATCAAAATCATTTTTGTTCCCAAAGATTTTTAACAGATACTATAATTCAATGAATTAAACCAATTTATTTTTAGTTTCCTATATGAGACTGGATCCATAATAAACAAGGAGAATTGCTAGAAAGTAGTCAAAGTTTTTGCCATAGGGGAGTTTTCATTGAGAGGTATCTAAACAGTGACAACAGGATGAAAATGGAGCAAGGTGGAGGTCTGGAAGTTGTCTTTGAAAAAATAAATTTTATTCATGGTTACTATAATTTACATTTAAACATAGTTACTGGTTCACAAATAACTTACCTAATGCTGTTTAAAAATTATTTTTTGGATATATCATTCATATTAAACAATAACTGGGAAAAACTAATTTTACTGTATATATGTTGGTTCTAGATTAATTTGATTGCTATTACAATGTTATGTAGTATTCTTGTGTCCATTTTTACTGTTAGTCATGAAAAAATTCACTAGAATCACAGAAAGAATAATTTTCCTTAACTAAGGAAGTAAGGTCTCAGTTTTATGGTAAATGAAATGAGTCTCAAATATTCACAAATTTGAAGTTGAGTAATAGTTTCATTCAAGCCTCTGATTTCACACACAAGGCTGTCTCCTCTACAGACCATTGCTTCAGGATGTTTAGTTGTCCTTGTTTTCAGACTGTGAGAAGCTTGGGAAATCTCACTCTGATAATGCTCAATTCCCCTAAAGAAATGGAGCACCTTTGAATTATATTGCCTGAGGACCTCTGGGATATCTTGGCCAGACTGCTTTCATAAATTCAACATTTTTGCCTTTCACCATCCATTAACATCTTCTCTTTTTCTTTCATCCCCAAATACAGGGGAAACCTAAAATAGTACGTTATCATTGTAGGGTAATCCCATATTAACCATATATGCTCGTGGAACCTTAATTGTAATTTCAGCTGACATCAATATGATTCATCTTTTAATGGAAAAGTAGCCAAAAATAAGCTGCAATTTATCTAGTACAGTCCATTTGTGAAATGAGTTATGACTTCTTAATAGATAATCATCTTTTGTCCTTTTGGTTAAAAAGTAGATTTGGATGTTATTGTTATGTAGATTAGAGTTGCTTTAATTATCATTAGGAGACAAAGGCAAGACTACTGAATTGAATTAACCCGAAGAAATTGATAATGAGTAACCAAAATCTGGATTGTAGGGCTGCTGCAAGTGACAAAACTCAATTCTAAGCCAGTAAGGAGAAAGAACATATTTTGATGGTCCAGAGATTCCTACAAGGAATTCAGCAAGCAAAACACAGGCTTCTGTGTTGACCAGCACTTAAGTCAAATTGCTCTTCCTTGCATCTCTTCTTCTTGGATCTTCCTCTCTTGGATCTGTTATTCTCATTGATAATGAGTAATAACAAAGAAATGAGGGTGCTGTGTGTTTCTTATTATGTGATTAAGGTAAAGTAGGATGCCCCAAATTGCTCTAAGATCTTAGACCCCTCACCAGCACAGTCAGCACAGTTCAGTTTATATATCTGTTTTCCCAGTATAACTATTTGCAGTGCATCTTTTCATCTTCCAAAGTGTTTCAGTTCAGAAAAACTCTGTGTTCACCTTAACTTTAAGCCTGTTTCCTGATATGATTTCAGGAGGCCACCTAATCATAATGAGGTCAGATTTCTCCTCTGGATGCAGGTATTTTGATTGGTAACTCACCCAAGCCAGATCTATGGATCCTCCCCTGTACTACTCCAAATTATTATATAGAATCAGAGTCAATTTCCTTTCTTTGGCATGAATTGTAAGTAGTTAATGCCACATCCATCACTGGATGTATTCCTCCCTATGGATGGAAAACATTTTACCCCACAGAGAAAGATCCATTCACACCAAATCCCCAACAAGAAAATAAACTATACCCAACTAATTTTAGAATGAGCTGTATGAGCAAGAAAAATGAACCCAGTTGTGCCAGCATGTTAAGTACAGTTGAAACCCAAAAGGAGGCATACTTTGCAGGGTAGAGTTCCTCTGCTAAAGTTTCCGTGCAAATTACTTTTTCTAAAACTTACCTGGAGGAAGGATTGTGGAAGGATGGCAATAGACTAACAGGCAAAACTGAATACTCTCACAAAAACAATGGAGAGAGAGCCAAAAACTGTCCAAGGGACCTGCTTTAGGAGTCAGCAGACCATGGCAGTGCTACACAACTCCCAGGAGGGGGAAGGACAGATAGATGAAGAAAATGAAATGACAAATATGAGTTACAAAGCCCCCATGGCAGGGAAGAGCTCCCCTCCCCCACTCCAAGATATTAAGCTGTGGTAAAACAACTGGCTCACTGCAGCTGACTGAGAGGGGAGTAGACATCTTCCTCCTTGTCAGGTATATTAAGGGAAAAGAGATGGGAGGTTGGACTGTTTTCTTCAGTGAATTTGGCTAGCAGAGACCTCCTTGAATCTCTTATCTGGAGATTCAACACAGGGAAATAGGAAAGCTAAGAATGCAACACCTCCATGAAAAAGTGTGATAACTAGTGCTATCTCCTGGCCAGTCTGGAAATTGCATGGACAAAATCTCTGCACTCTCCATATCCAACCCTTGGGAGAAAATCTGTGCCCCACCAGCGAGTACCTGGCCTGATTTAGAAAACTTAAGTTGCGCAATTTTAAAGCCTGAGAATAAGTTGAACCAAATATTAAAGAAGAGCTGTGAAAAACAACAATATGCAAGAGAGAGAAGTTAGCCATCAGAGTAAATTCACCAATGTATTCAGATACACACAAATCAGCAAGAAATTACAAGCCATACTAGGAAACAAGAAGACATGGCCCAGACACAAAAACATACCAAATATCCTGGTTAGATATAGGGCTTAATATAATTAATCATTGATAATCACACAACTCTTCTAAATCCCTTCAAAGAATTTAAAGAAAATATGACTAAAAAAATAAAAGATATTAAGAAGACACTGGGAGAGCATAAAGAACAATTGAAAGCCTGCAAAGAAAAGTAACAGACATTATGGGAATGAAAGACATGTGATGAGATTAAAAATACTTTAGAGGTACATGACAGTAGATTTGAATTGTGTGAAGACAGAATTGGTGATTTTGAAGACAGAACATCTGAAATGGAAAAGACAGGAGAACAAAAATAGAAGGGAATGGAAAAAATGGAGCAGAGACCCAGGGAATTGAATGACAATGTGATAGACAAAAACATTTGCATTATTAGTGTCTGATGGAGTTTCAATTAAAGGCCATGGCAACTGAAAGAATAGAAGATCACTCTGGAATGGCAACTGAAAGAATAGAAGATCACTCTGGAATGTAGGAAACAAG
>JAKSZT010050948.1:291852-310305 GCA_026826555.1 Tolypeutes matacus | reverse complement strand
TGATCCCAGTTTTTCTTCTCTTTGTCTTATTCTTTCTTTCTCATCCGTGGCACCGTTTTCACGGACCAAGAGCCTGACCGGCAACAAGTGTCCCAGAAGTAGAAAAGAGTGTAAAAGAGGCAGAAAGATTATTTGAGGAAATAATGACCAAAAACTTCTGTACCCTAACGAAGGACTTAAATTTCATTATCCAAGAAGGATAATGCACCCCAAACAGAATAAATCCAAATAGACCCACCCTGAGACAACTGATATTCAGAATGACAAATGTCACAGATATAGAGAGGATTATAAAAGCAGCAAGAGAAAAGCAAAACCCATATACAACAAAAACAGATAAGATGAAGTGCCAACATCTCTTCAGAAACCATGGAGGAGAGAAGAAAGTGGTATGATGTATTTAAGGTACTGAAAGAGAAAAACTACCAGCCAAGAATTCTGTATCCAGCAAAGTGGTCCTTCAAAAATGAGGGTGAGTCCAAAGTCTTCACAGACAAAAACTGACAGAATATGTTACCTAAAGACCAGATTTGCAAGAGATACTAAAGGGGGTGCTGCAACAAGAGAGGGAAAAAACAAAGGCAAGAGATTTGGAGATAGTTTAAAAATGAAGATTATTAGGAAGGGTAAACTAAAGGATAAGAAGACAGACATTAGAATGATATGACAACAGAGAGCTGAAGGACAAAATGGATAAAATAATGACTTTACAATTATAACACTGAATGTTAATGGATTGAACTCCCCAATCAAAAGACATAGACTGATAGAATGGATAAAAAAATATGAGCCATCTATTTGTTGTCTACAAGAGACCCACCTCAGATGTAAGGACACAACCAGGTTAAATGTGAAAGGTTAGAAAAAGATATTCCGTGCAAATATGAACCAAAAAAATAGCTGAAGAAGACCAGATAAATGTAAAATAACATTATTGTATATGAACAATAATTACTCAGTGCAACTGGCAAATTGTTCCTGTTGTCAGTATTCTGCAATTTTTTTCATACAAAATAAACCTTTGCTTTTAATTGAAGAGAGCTGGAGAAGAGAGATATTTTTGGATACTTCATTTTCTTTAACCTTTTCTTATTCATGCTCTTTAATTAAAATAATCTATCTGTATCAATAATGATTTTGCATGACTACTGTTGAAAAAGATTTTGAGGTTTTCTGCCTTATAAAATTATGAATATGCAAATTGTCTTCTGTAATTCATTCCAATAAGATGTGAAGAATTCCCAAATAGGAATTTGGTTATCTAGAAAAAATTTTGGCCTAAATGGAAATGAAATAACTAAATCAATAATTTATTTCATTCTTAGAGATTATGATGTTCAATAGTTAAAGCTGTAATATAAAAATTAGAATTATGATATAATTAATTTCTATTATATTTGAATTACTATTTATATTTATAAATGTTTGTTGCTATGCTACTGCTATGTATTTTTATAATTGATTATATAAAATCTATCCTGGATTTACACTATCATTTAAAATTTATAATTTCCTTCAACTCTTTTTTCTATTTATTTTACAATTTTACAATAAAGGACTTTTTAACAGTTTTAAAAAAGCCATTGATTATACACTTTGGGTAGATCATAAGTTATGTGAATATATCTCAATAAACCTACTTAATAAGCAAATAAATAATTGTGCAAAAATAACCAGAAATAGCAGCTATGTACAGCATGGGAAACTGATTGAGAAGTTAAGAATGTTCTTGTTTGTTTGTTTTAGGTTTATTATTATTCTTGAAATAGTTAAGATGCTTTAATAAGGATTGAAGTGATGAACACACAACTATATGATTATACCAAATACCATGGATTGTACCCTTTGGATAAATTGTATGCTTTATTAATATGCATCAATAAAAATTGACTTGTTTAAAAAAATGTAACTGGAGGATATGGGAGAAGAACACATAGAAAAGGATAAATCAGGGACACCCACGTTAATTGACTGAGAAAATACTTTTTCTGAAGAACAATGGTCAATAAATTAATATGATAATTTCTCTTATTGGCCTTATTTTTCCTATATTGTAGTGTATGAGTATAATGTGGAAGGATTAACATTCTATATTGCTTCCAAATTTTCCCTCAATTAAATGGGAGACAAATTCTTCCCCCTCTATCACATAATACGTTTTGAAAATTTTACATCAATTTTTTGATTCAAAGATGGTAGAACTCGAGGCATACATCTGGGCATTTCCAATAAGATAGAGCATCATATAGTGTTCTTTGTTTGGAACAGAATGTCATATGGAATGCTTTTGTATTCTCTCACTGGCAGGTTGACCACAAGATCAGATATGCCATGGGAAAGTATTCCTTTGCAACTGTCTTTTCATAACATAATAATATGTGGAAACCCATTTTATTCTCAAAAGAATCCCAAATTTGTCAATATTACATGTTCACCTTATCTACTGTGAAAAGGGTAGATGAAATATATGGCTGTATATATGATAATATGATTATATAAATCAGTGGTAGATTTTATTATATGTGAGTAAAGACAGAGAGGACAATTGTGGTTTTCTTTAGCACACATCTGTTTTACTCACCACAAGGAGGTCTCTTCTTGTAGAAATTAGTTCCGCTCAAAACTTCAGAGATACTTGATTGGTACTGGTATGATCACATAGCTAAAGTCAGATGAGGAAATTATCTGGGTTGTTGCAAAGTTGAATCAAATCAACTCAATTCATGGATAATATCATTATAAAACTCAGGCTTTCCCTTGATTGCATTACTACATGTGAGCAAAATCAGTTTACCATGTATCTGAAGAAGATCTCAATGCATGGAGAAAGTTTAGACAAAACATGGCAAAACATTCAAGTCACCAGTTATGTATTTTTGGATTTTTATCTAGTAATGGGTTTAGATTTCTTATGAGGCTAATGTTTTTATTGATATTAAAATTATAATTTATTGGGAAAGATAAAATTATATAAATGTTAAAGTAAAATGAAAATTTAAAAGGACAATGATATGAGGTTTGATATTGGTTGACTTACATCTATCTCCAAAGTGGTGAAATTAATAGTATAGATATGTATCAAGTTCATTGGAGAAGCAAGTCTTTATTTCTAGCTGGATGAGAATAAGTACTTCATGTAGTAGTAGATGCTTGAATTGACATAAAATGGAAATGCAAATGTTAAAGAGCAAAATGTATGGAAAAGTGTGATTCATAAATATATCTAAACTTAATAAGAAAAACAATGATTTTAATAATAATTGACACTAGGTAAGAGCTAAATTTAAAAAAATCAGAACTTATTCATTGATTACATTTCATTGTGTGTGAGTGTGTGTGAGAGAGTTTGTGTGTGTATGCATATATGTGTGCTTTCTATAGGAACACAGTAGAACTGTTGCTTCTTTACAAATCTGGTACACATCAACTCAACCAATATTGTACAAAAATATGGGTCTTCATTAATACTCTACTGTTATTTTGTCTTCACTTAACCCACAGCACAATCACCATATCAATTGTCACTATCAAAACCAAGAGTAATTTGCTATGTTTAATATTTATTCATGAATTTTAAGGCTAAGATGTAGGTGAACCCAGTTTTACTAAATTATTATGACAGGACATAATATTGTCCTGTCATTTATTGTATCACTTGCTGAACTCATTCTCTAAAACACTGAGAATCTAGAGGTCTGGAATGATTCCCAAAGGTTCCCTCACTTGGATTTCATCCACTTGATGAAACCCTAACCCTTAGTTAAGGTGTTCTTCAGTGCATCTTTCGTGGTTTCATTCTGTATACTGAAGATGAAGGGATTCAGGAGAGGTGTGATCACACTGGAGAAGAAGAACAGTATCTTGTTGAGGTGGAGGTAGTGCTTCTGTGATGGGTGGATATACACAAAAATAGAGACCCCCTAGCCCATGGGGACTACAGTGAAGTGAGAGGCACAGTTGGAAAAGGCTTTTCATTGACCTTTGCTTGAGAGTATCTTCAGAACGGTGGAGATGATACAAACATAAGAGACCACTGTGAGTGAGAGGGAGCTGATGAACAAGAAAAGGGAGCTGAGGAAATCCAATTGTTCAATGGCATGTATGTCAGCACAAGCCAAGTGGAGGAGGGGAGCACTGTCACAGAAAATGTAATCAATCTCATTGGGGCCACAGTACGGCAGCCTTGCCTTACAAATGGTGATTGGAAGAATAAGGAGAAAAAAAAAAAAGAATTAGGAGAAAGTTGCCTACCATGAGAGTATCACAAGATGGATGCAGAGTGAGCTAGTCATAATTGTAGGGTACTGAAGGGGGCTGCAAATGGCCACATACAGTCATAGGGCATGACAGCAAAAATTATGAACTCAGTACATCCAGAGAGCAAGAAGAAATAGAACTGGGCAAGGCATTCATTAAATGAAATGCTCTTCTTCTCTAACAGAAAGCCTGCCAGCATCTTGGGAACAACACATGTGGTTATTAATATTTCACTGAAAAAAAGATTGCTAAGGAAGAAATACATAGGTGATTGGAGCCTATAACCCATAAGACTCAGGGTAATTACGAGGGCATTTGCAAGGACAGTCATCAAATAAGCCAACAAAAAAATGAAGAACAGGAGGCATCCAATGGCCCTGGTATAGGTATCCCAATAAAAATAATCTCTGTCACCATGGTCCAATTGCCTCTCTCCATTCTGGGTAGGGATCCCTTCTCTTAAGAGAACCAAGGAAGAGAAAAAGAGCAAAATGCAATGCTCATTAAAAAAGAATCCTCTAAGATAAAGGAACTTAGGTAATTTTTAAATTATTCTATTTATTTGATAAATTAGCTATATGAATGAAAAATACAGCTGATTTTAACATATTCTAACTTCCAGAAATAATATCAAAATTGAAGTTCTTTATAATTGAGATGCAGTAATTACCATATTCTTATATCTTGTCAATAAATATTTATAATTAAGATTATTTGAAGAAAACTGCTTTTAATCAATGTAAGCAATACATAGATTTATTTCATTAATTAAGAATAATTTAATTCTTAACTGATTTTACTTCAGGCACCTGGCATATATCAAATATTGAAGTGATTATCTAGTTAGTACAAGACTTAATTTTCTAAGACACAGATAAACTGGGTATTGCCTCTATGTCTTCATGTTTAACTAATGTGAGTAGACACTCTACCTCAACCAATACGGGCTACTAGAAATGAATTTTTTGCTAATCACCCTCTAGATATTTAAAGTGGTTGTCTCTAGAGAATCTTAAATTTTACTAATATCTTCTTTAAATTTTATGGTAGTCAATGGAATTTTATCTATTAATGGAGATCTTTTAAATAGTAAATGAATAAAAACTTAAAGGAAATATATTGCTAGAGTATTAAGTTTTTTAATTTTTTTGAGATTTTCTTGGAACAAATTTTCAGAATAAATGAATGAGTTTAGAATGTTTCCATAAATGTCTGTGACTGCATTAACCAAAAATGTTAATGAAGGGAGAAAACACTTCCCTTCGTAGAATGATAGCTCTTATTGTATACAATTAAATTGATAGTGTCAATGGACAGAGATAATTCCAGATTTGAAGATGACATTAAAAAAACCTGTCATCTTAAAGGAAAACAAGCATTTTACAATAATATACCATTTTGATAGGAAAAGAATATCTAAAGGGATTGTCTGGCAAAAGACAACTTGGGAAGAGCAATAAGCAAATTTCTGAATAAAGTAAAAATAAAAGGAAAGAACAGAAAAACTTCTCAAAAATAATGATGTATCCAATGAAAATCTAACACATCAGTTATATCAAGACAAATACATAAATGGATTAAGCTCAACTAGTCTAAGTATCAGATAAAATACAAAAACAAAACAAAAGCAAAAGTTACCTTTATTCATTTTGTAAGATACTAACATAAATAAAATGGAAGAAAAAGTTGTAGAATAATAAGTTTCCATTGCAGATGCAAATATCCATGGATATATGAGACAATTAAGATTACATAATTATTTCCAAAGTATATGTAAACAATACATAGATTAATGGAGAATATTGGCATAATAAAATATTTTAAAACTCTGTCTCCATGTTTTCTCATCAATAAAGGAGGAAATGAGCTCTGCTAAGGATGATGCTAATATTGTTGAGGGAAACAGCTGTGGCTCAATCAGTAGGGCTCCCGTTTACCATGTGGGAGGCCCCGGGCCCGGTTCCCGGGGCCTCCTGGTGAAGGCAGGCCTGCCCACACAGCGCGGTTAGCTGACCCAGCGAGCACAAGCAGCAAGGAGGGGATAAATGAATAAATAAATAAAATCTTAAAAAAAAAAATATTGTTGTTGAAGTAAATTACTTATAATCAAATTATGAAAATACGTTCAATCTTTTATGTGAGTATCCAATAATTGAAAACATATTTTATTCCTTGATATGAAATCAATATTAAAATAAATATATCCAAAATGTGTGATTATATATTGTAATTACAATTAAGTACTAGAAATATGTTTTTTTAAATTAATCAAAATAAATTAAATGCAATCTAGTAGAATAACTAATATAATTTTAATATCTACCAGATATGTTTACATGGAATAAAACCACAGCAATTTAGTAAAACATCCCAAACTCCATAAAGATATTATTATTATTTCATTTTATTTGTCTTAGAAGTGGAAAGCAGAAAAAGTCCACTCACATAAATGTGATTCCAGTGTAGCATATCCTGTCCTTCAACAGCTCCCTTAAGAATATGTGTTTAGACTGTGACCATGGAGTTAGTATAAGGAATTATAATGGAAGACCAGACCCTCATGTATTATATTATTGCATAATATTGAATGACTCAAGGTCCTTCTTAATTTTACTCAGCAGGTGGTGGTGAATGGAGAACAGGGAGAAAGAGCAAGAGAAAGATATAAAGAAAGAGAAGAAGAGGATGAGGGATGGAACAGGGAGAGAGACTGATTGATTAAGGGAAGATACAAGGAATAAAATCTTTAGGCAAAAGGCCTTTGAATGGGTCTTAAGGAAATTGATGAGAAACAGTGACTACCAGAAACACCAAGCAATGGAATAAGTTCAGAGAGCCAAAAAATGGTGAGATTCTGTGTTATGAAATCACTAAATTTATTTACTTATAATGATTTAAAATAAATATTCAAATAAATTATTCAGACTATACAACTTGCCCTAACATTGAACCCTCAGAGATTTCTCCGACATCTACCATGGATTGAGGCCATCATCTTTTAAAGACTACTCAAAGGCCTTTTGCCTGAAGTAACTCTCTTTCCAGATTCCTCTCCCCACCACCCTACCCCACCCCCAGTCCTTTGGTATGTCAACTGTTTGCCCCAACTGTAATCATTTGACCCAGGTGACAGCTGTATGTCCATTTACATTTCAGTGTGTACAAGGATCATCCTCTCTTTAGTTGTGTGTGTGTTTTCATGAAAGAGTTCTGAATTAGGTAAAACAAGGCTAGCATCTTACATCAATAGTTCAAGCAACTTCCAGACAGGCCAGCCAAACACAATTCTTTCAAAACACCAACTTTTTTCTTCAGGGACCTGTTACCCAAAGCATGAATGTCCATTGCTATCTTCAAGAGTTCTGTTGTGCTAGGCAGTAGTTGGGCAAGGCTAAGTTAAAATGCCATAAAGCTCTCTTAACATGCTTAAATCACCATTTTCTTTCAGCATTTGCTTGGTTGCTACAAACCTGGGCTTATTTCCTCAAGTTCCAAGTTAATTCTGAAAATTTCCCCTCATTTTTCATTGTTACCTGGAGGGATGTTTCCTTGAACTCCATGCTTAGCTAATTTTGCTAAGATCACTTTAATATATGTATTTCAAGCCTCAACTTAATTGTCTCCTTTTCCAATAAATCTTTCTTAAAATTTAAGCTCTCTCCACTTACTGTGAATTTGAATCCAGCACTTTAAGCTTCAACTTGTTTCAATGTAGCATTTATTTTGTTAGCTTTCTACATGTTTATCAGCAAGCATGATATAATTTATTTGGAAAATGTACAGAATGAGGTAGACCCCACTCCATGAAGGTTCATAATCAAATGGGAGAGGAAGCATAAACTAACTCATAACTGCCGTGCAGACAATGCAAATCCTAGTGAAGTGCAGGGTCCTCTAAAAGCCTTCTGTTAAGGAGTTATATAAGTTGAGTCATGAAGGAAGAGGAAATTCTCTATGTACCCAAGGTAAAAGAAAAAAATCCAAATAGAGGTCCAGAGTGTGTATGTGTGTATATATATATATACATATATATATATATATATATATATATATACTTATATAAGCATATTTAAAATATTTTCTTTTACTATGTAAAGCAGGGGATGAAGATTTTTCTGCATTCTACTCTTCGTGTCAAATATCTCGTGCATCTTGTATTTACTGAAGTAAACCAAGTTGCTTTCAAGATCATTTAATTATATTTAGTGGCTGTTTAGTTGTCATCTTACTATTTATGTTTGACATATCATAGCATTTTATATAAATTCCACCATGTCTTGTCCAATATAGCATTCCTTTATTTTTTAATGCTAAAAGTATAATTTTTTAAAAACACTCCCCAGTCCAGTTTTAGAGGGCTTAATACCACTCATTAATGACATGTAAGCCTAATTTTTGTGCATATGTAATTATTTTAAGATTTTTTAAAAATATACTTATTTTGGAGGTTTTTTTTTTTTGTTTTTTTTTTTTAAAGATTTTATTTATTTATTCATTTATCCCCCCCTTGCTGCTTGTGCTCGCTGGGTCAGCTAACCATGCCGTGCGGGCGGGCTTGCCTTCACCAGGAGGCCCCGGGAACCGAACCCAGGGCCTCCCATATGGTAAACGGGAGCCCCACTGATTGAGCCACAGTCGCTTCCCATATTTTGGAGTTTTTGAGGATGTTACAGGTAGGCTTTCTGTGCATAAAATTATAAAGGGGAAAATAATGTCTCCTTCTGATAATCAGGATTTGATTCTGAAATACCAAAGTATTTGCTTCCATTTCCCCAAACCAATGTGCTGTATATCAAATACTTTAATTTCACCATTTACAGCATCACTGTCAATAATTCTCCTCCTAAGACTGTTAAAATGTTACCATATTCATGTGATTGGGGGTTAGTCTTTAGTGTTTTGAAATGTTCCTCTCAGTTGGTATTTTCTGGCTATTGATATTATCACTTCATAGTGGAGATTCTGACTCCATGGGAAATAGGCAAGCAGATAATCACCTGGAGATCCTGAAATAAGATCACCTGTTCTACAGCTCAGTGCTTCCATTTCTGGGGAAGTGCCTTGGGACTCATTAATGGAAATATAACTTTTAAAAAGTTATCTTTTGAGAGAAGACATTAATAATGGGGTAAGGTTTGAATGGCAAAACTAATGTTAGTTTTTGTGAAGCATTGGAAGGTTATTTAACATAGGGCATTTTTAGGGCATTAAAATTGTTCTGCTTGATCGTGCAAATAATAGATACAGGCCATTTTAAATTTCATCAAAATTTATAAAAGTATATGGTCAAAAATATAAACCACAAAGTAAATCATTGACCATGGTTAGCAGCAATGCTTCAATATATAGACATCAATTATAACAAATGTACCATCCACATGTATGTTATTAATAGGGGAGAGGAGAAAATGGGGAGGATGTTGGGTATATGGGAATCACATATATTCTGTATGTGACTTGTCTGTAATCTAAAGCTTCTTTGAAGATAAAATGAAAAAAAAATAAGACTTTGGGGGAATATATGGTAGAAAATGTCACTGTACATACAAGACAACAGACCTTACAGTGATAAAAGGCAAAATGTCAAAAACGATTTTTGCTCTTAGCACTTTGTAAAAGAAAAGCATTCTTATATTTATACTATTAACCACAATCTTCATCCACCATCAAAATCACTATGTTATACATTCCTAGATTATTCTCTAGTTTCTTTTCAAATGGCATTTATTTACTTCCAGAGAAAGTAATTATAGTTATTCTAGTGGATGTGAAATACAGATTTTTTTAACTTTTAATGGATAAATGTTGATATTTTTTCCTTTTCTATTTAATTTAATTAATTAATTTATTTATTTATTTTTAAGATACTTAGATTACATAATTGTTACACAAAAAATATAGGGATTCCCATACACTCCACCTCCCACACCTCCCACAACCTGTAGTGATACACTGGGAATTACAACTAATGAAACTTATGAGCAATAGTTAAGAGTAATATTGTAATATTTTGAGATTGGCAAAAAGATTCTTTTTCAATACTAAGGAAAAACAATGCAGGTATAGGAGGCTTTGGCATTTTTCATTTTGGAGTAATCAAAAGTTCTAAAATTGACTGAGGTGATGACAGCACAACTCTGTAATGAAAATGAGAGCCACTGAGTGTACACTTTGAATGGATTGTAGAAATAATGGGACTGTATAACACAGGGAATCCAGTGGTGGATGATGGACTGTGATTAACAAAAAAATATGAGAAGGTTTTCTCTTGCATGAAAACAAATATATAATACTAATATAGGGTGTTAATAATTGGGTGGGTTGGGGGAAAATACACCTAATGTAAGAAATGAGCTATAATTAGTAGTCTTATTTTGATGATGTTTTTTCATAGTTTGTAACAAATGCTTCACAACAATGCATGGTGTTGATGATGGGGAGATGTATGGGAGCCTTGTATAATGATATGCATGTTTGTTTTGTAAAGTTACAAATTTTACTCTACATATATTGTTTATGTATGTTCATGTGTGAATGGTATACTTCATTAAAATTTTATTCTAAAAATGAAAAAAACACTCTTTATTATTTCAATTTTTTTAAAATTTTATTTGTTATTTTAAAATATTATTTCATCTAATTATTAATTTTATTTGGTTATTTTTTTTTGCTTCATTTTTGAAGAAGTTTTGGATCACAGAAGGGTCACAACTATGACAGGGGAGGATCATTGGTGAAGGGTGTCTGTGATAGGGGCTGCATGGGAGGAGGTTCACCTGGGGCATACCGCTAAGGCATAAAAATGTGTTCAAATGTTCATGTGGTATTGCCATGGAGGGTAGAGATACAACAATTGAAAGAATATCAAATTCCCATTCTGGAGAGCTCTGCCACATTCTCTAATGGGAAAACAAGAATCCCCTGTGTACAGGGGCAGTGCCTAGTGAAGGAGGATGGACCATGTGACAGGCCCTCAATATTGATGATAGTACTTATGAGCCTTTTTTTTTTAATGGAAACTTAGCCTAGTATATGTTGCCTAAGAGTTACCTCCTGAGAGCCTCCTTGTTGCTCAAATATGGCCTCTTTCTAAGCCAAACTCAGCATATAATTGCATTACCTACCCCCAGCAAGGGACATGACTCCTGGGGATGAGCCACCCTGGCACCAAGGGATTATTACCAAACACCAACTAGCAGTGTACCTGGAAAAAGGTGACCAAAAAGGGGAAAGGGGAAATACAAATGAGTTTTTATGGATAAGAGATTTCAAAGTGAATTGGGAAGTCATTCTAGAGGCTATGCTTATGCATTTTTCAGCAGAATCTCATTGATTGCCACAGTAGTTATTGCTTTAAATAATGGGGCTCCTGAAGGCTCTAGAGACAACCAGACACTATGGGCAGGGCAGACAGCTCAGGAGTTTGGTGCCCTGTCGGTGAGCCTTACTTTGGAATTTATGTTCCCCTAGTGTGACATAATGTTTTGTGTGACAGAGTTGGACTCAGTTGTGGTTTTCCTACTCACAGCTCTTCTGCCCCTTCTATCTGAGCCTATAGTTAGTACTAGACTTGATAGGTGTAGGTCCAAAAGACTTAAGTCTTTGGACTGTCCATGTGCCAGTTTGGCCCTGAGTCTCAAAAGAGTTGCAACACATACTCTCTAGTTCATTGGACTCACCCAGGACAACTATCAAAGAGATGATGATGGACAAATCCAATCCCAAGGAACAAAGACAGTCTGCAACTTCAAGCCAGATAGTATCCCCATCCATCAGTCTCATGGGATCTAAGCCCCTTCTCAATTAAAATTGGAATGGAAATCATCATCCCAGAATCCGCAGGACTGGAGAATGAACGATGGCCTAGAGTAGATTTATTATTATTCAACTATAAACTTATTGTTATTCTAGCAATGGAAGAAATTTTTTCATTGATGTGGAGGCATTGGCAACTGGAGGTTCTGAGGGAAAGAAGAGGGAAAAACAGATGTAATATGGTGGCATTTGGGGGGAATTGGAATTGTCTTGAATGACGTTGCACTGATGGACACAAGCCTTATATATTTTGTCATAACTTACAAATTGCACAGGACAGAGTGCAAACGATAATGTAATGTACAATCCATGCTTATTGGCAATGATCCAATATGTGTTCATCATTTGTAACAAGTGTACCATGCTATTGAATGATGTTGTTAGTGTGACAAAGTGTGGGAGGGGTAGGGAGTGGGGCCTATGAGAATTCCCTATATTTTTTATGTAACATTTATGTAATCCTAAGTATTTTTAAGAAAATAAAAAAATGTATTAAAAAACACAGTATTATACTCTGGTTTCTCTTCAGATCATATAAATCTTTTGCCTTTTACTAAAAAACACAGTATCAAGAATATGTATGCATATATGTATGTGTGTATGTATATATATATATATATACCTGTTTATCTAAACATATTCAAAATAAATATGTACCATTAATATTATACTTTGTCATGCAGTTATATTATACATAATTAAGAATAATATAGAATAATATCATTTCAAACATTTTCCATTATTATGTCTTCCTTTGCTCATATAAACAAAAGTTAATTCTTCCTTTAGAAATCAGATGTTCATGTTTATTTCTTTTTGTTTTTAATATATCTTTATCTTACTCTTAAATCCTTTAGAAATGTATGTATTGATTCTCAGATAAAATTTCCCATTAATATCGTATAATATTGGGAGTATTGCATCTAGCACCCTCTTAATTACTCTCACTAAATAGGAATTCCACCAATGTTTTAACATTAAATGTGAAGTTGCATTGTTAACTTAAAGAAGATACTCTACATCACTTTAAAAATTATCAGTCATTAAACTTGGGATTGGTGTTGAATTCTTATTACTTTTGAGATGTATTGAGGTTGATTACATTATTAATATTATATTTAACATCTCTGCATTAATGGACTGAATTGTTTGAACTTACTAATCTAGGCTTTGGACTTGGCCTCTAGTATAATATTAGCAGAGTTAGGTATTAAGGTGAGAATCATGTTCCTGCCGTAAAATGACATTTATGCTTTCCCCCAAATCCCAGGAACAATTTATATTATTTGAGAACAGTCTGTTATGTGAACATTACTAATTTCTTGATCATTTAAAAAAAAACACCATATTCAGTGCTTTTAGATTTATTTTTTAAATCATTCTTCAATTCCTTTCATTATGATTTAACCACTCATATTTACTACTCTTAAGAGCTAAATGTATTCCATAATTTCCCAGAGAATGAAACATTTAGAAAATATTTTCAAATTCATAATCATCAATTTATATATGGAATTTTTTATTAATTTTTTAAAAAGATACATAGATTACATAAATGTTACCCCAAAAATATAGGGATTCCCAAACAGCCCACCTCCCACAACCTCCCACATAAATAACCTTCATTAGTGTGGCACATTAATTGCAATTGATAAACACATCCTGGGGCTTGGCCATTAAACATGAACCATAGTTCTCATTGTAGACCACTCTCTCCCACACAGTTCTGCATGTTATATGATGGTATAAAATGGTCTATATCTGTCATTGCAATGTCACTCAGGACAATTCCCAAGTCCCGAAAAAGCCCCTGTTTCCCTCTCCCTGCCCCCAGAGCCTCCAGTGGCCACTGGCTCCAAATCAATGTTGTAATTTCTTCCATTGTTTGAATCACAATATGTCTGTAGTAGAATACCAGTAAGTCCACTCTAGTCCATAGCTCTTCCCCCAATCCTGAGGAGTCTGGGATGGTGATGTCCACTCCACCTCCAACTGAGAGAGGGCTTATATTCCATGGGGAAGATGGATGGGACTACATTGCCTGCAGCTGCAGACTCTCTCCATTCCCTGGGATGGCCATTGTCCATCATCATCTCCCCACCAGTTGTCCTGGGTGAGTCCAATGAGCTGTAGTGTAGTATTTGCTGCTCTACTGAGGTTTGGGGCCCAGGTGGCACACAGGCAGCCCAAAAATTATGTCTCTGGATGTACACCTACAAACTCTAGCACCAAGTATAGGTTTGAATAGAAGGGACAGATGAACCACGTGCAGGGAAGACATATTTGAGTCCACCTTTGTCACTCTCAGGAGCACAAATTCTGAGTAGGGTCCACTAGCAAGGCACCAAATTCCGGAGCTATCTGCCCTGTCATAGGACCTTGGTGTCTATAGAGCCCTCAGCAACCCCACTATTTGGGGTGATATCCACATTGGAATTCTATGAGATCCTACTGAGATGGGTGTAAGCATTACCTCTGGGATGACCTCCCGACTCATTTTGAAGTATCTTGGTCATATAAACTCATTTGCCTTTACCTTTTCTTCATTTTATTCAAGGTCATTTTTCCAGTCGCATTGCCAGTTGGCACTTGGTAGCAATCCCTTGGTGCCAGGGAGGTTCATCTCTGGGAATCATGTCCTATGCTGGGAGGATGGTAATGCATTCATATGCTGACTTTGGCTTAGAGATAGGCCACATTTGAACAAAAAGGAGGCTCAGAGGCAACCCTTAGGCCCCCCATAACAATAGGCTAAGTTTCAATTTCAAGAGCAAAGACTCATAAGGCTAGAAATCAATATCAAGGGCCCATCACTGGATCATTCTCCTTCACTAGTCACTGCCCCTGCACTTGGGGGACTGTTGCTTCTCCCTTGGAGAATGTAGCAGAGCTCTACAGGATGGGAATTCAGTATTCTCTCATCTATTGACTGAGTCTCCACCCACTGTGACAATGCCCTGTGAACATTAGAATATTTTGAAATACTTTATATTTATGCTCAGGTGAACTTTTTCCCATGCACCCCCCATCCCGACACCCCACACCAATGATCCTCCCCTGCCATAGTTGTAATCCTTCTGTGATCCAAAGCTTCTTCAAAGATGAAGCCATTACAATAGCTGAATACAGTTAATAGGAAAATGAAATAATAATTATAAGTTTAAATGTAAGAGCTAAAATACATAAAAATTTAAAAAACTGAAAATAAAATAAAAATAAAAGATTGGGATATTAAAATTGAAAAATAATTTTTTTATTTTTACCTTTTGCCTTTCATCACTGCAATATTTGGTGTCCTGTCTGTACCATGGCATCTTCCCCCTCTCATTCCCCAGTGTCTCACTATTTTTCATTTTGTTTTCAAAGAAGTTTTAGGTCACAGCAAAGTCACACACAGAATACTTGAGACACTCAATAACCAACCTCCTCCCCCTTTCCTCACCCCCATATTAATACCTTTTTATTTGTGGATGGTAGCATTTGTATATTTGTGATATACAAATAGTGAAACATAGCTACTAAACACTGTCAATGGGTTACACTATAGGTTACATTTTAGACCGTACACTTTTATAAATTTTGATGATATTTACCATGTCCTGTGTCCATCACTGTGTGTTAATGAAGAACATTTCCACTCATCACTAAATACCTCGTGTTTGATTTATTCTATTCCTCCCACCACATCCCCTAGGGCCCACAATGACACCCTGGCTTGACTCATTGTATGACAAGATTCATAGTTACATGCAACAAGAGGTCTTGACACACTGGTTTGTCATCTCTGTTAGGAGCTGCCCTTGCTTTTGAGAGACTCCCGCCTGTCCATTTCTGAAGATATCGGTCCTCCCAAAGATGGGAGTTCAACTCCTTCCCACTCATTATGTGGGTTTCCGCCCACTGGTGCAACACATTAGGACAGAATGAGCACTCACACACTCCCTAGAAGCCTGCTCCAGGTAAGCCCTGTCCCGAATGCCTCCCCAACCAACACCCTAAACCAGTGACACTTCCTTGTCATTTTGCCATGAGAGCATTCCCATCTCTGTACCTTCAACATCATACCCACAAATCCCCAGTGTTCACCTGGTCCCTCTCCCAACCCACTCCCCAGGATCCTGGATGTTCTAACCCACCCTTCCCAATCTACACACCTTTCAAACCTGCACCACCCAATCCATAATATCACTAACCTCCTGTCCTACTCCTTCAATTCACAACTACACTCTATCACTTTACCATAGATTACATCTGTATGGGTGATGGCTCACAACCATCTCTTCTCTTTCTATTTCTTGTAAACCTATTATACAGACAGTATCTCTCTGAGA
This sequence comes from Tolypeutes matacus, assembly GCA_026826555.1. Classification (NCBI taxonomy): domain Eukaryota; kingdom Metazoa; phylum Chordata; class Mammalia; order Cingulata; family Chlamyphoridae; genus Tolypeutes; species Tolypeutes matacus. Next base: position 293,902 of record JAKSZT010050948.1, on the reverse strand, counting down.
CTGCTCAATTTCCTTAATTCATATCAGTGTGGTCATGTACTGTTCATCCTTCAATGCATGACTTGTTTTGCTCAACATAAGGTCTTCAAGATTCATCCATTTTATCCCATGTGTTAACACTTTATTCCTTCTTACAGCTGAGTAATATATTATTGTATGTATGTACCACATTTTGTTTATCCATTCATCTGTTAATGGGCACCTTGGTTGATTCCAACTTTTGGCAATACTGAACAATGCCACTATGAACTTTGGTGTATATATATCTGTTCATGTCTTTTCTTTTAATTCTTCAGGGTATATAACCACCAGTGGAATCACTTTTTTGAGGAACCCCTAAACTGTCCTTCATAGTGGCTGGACCATTCTACTATACCACCAGCAGTGGATGAGGATTCCCAGTCCTCCATATCCTCTCCAACACTTATAGTCTGCTGTTTTTTTAATAGCCGCCATTCAAGTGGGTGTAAGATGGTATCTCATTGTAGTTTTGATTTGAATTTCCCTAGTAGAACATCTAATGGGTTGTTTGGTGGTCATGGGGAAGGTTTTTCATTACCTTACAGTAATGGACACAGGACATGGTAAATATCATCAAAATTATTAAACTGTATCATCTAAATTGTAAACTATACTGTAAATCACTGACAATGTTTAGTTGCTATATTTTGCTATCTGCATAACAGTTATAACAATGCTAACAACCAAAAAAAAAGGGGGGTGAGTTAATATGGGGTGGGGAAGGGAGGGTGGTTTGGTGTCTGGGAGTCTCCGGCACTCCGTGTGTGACTTTGCTGTGACCTAAAACTTCTTTGAAAATTAAATGAAAAATTGGGAGACAATGGGGATTGAGAGGAGGAAGGTGTCATGGCACACCAGACATCCGATAACACAGTGATAAAGGGAAGGAAAAAAGGGAAAAGAGAAAAGAGAAAGGAAAAAAAATGAATATAGATATTTTAAAGGCATTTCCTTTGCTTTTTTGCCCATTTTTTGAATGTTCCAATCCACTAATTATATTTTATTTTGTTTTGTTCTTTGTTTGATTATTTGTTTTTTTTTCTTCTCTCTTTTTTTTTTTTTTCCCCTGAGTTTCCTTATGTTTGTCTCTTGCATGTAAGCTTATCACACTTGTTTCTTTTTCCTAGTAAGTGTATTTGATTATTTTATGGACTAAATGTTCATGGAGGATTTGGATCACAGAAGGGTTACAATGGGTACTGCGGGGGATTATTGGGGGGGGTTTTTTGGGGGGGGTTCATGGGGATTGGTTCATCCGAATATACATGAAAGATATACAAAATCATTCAAAGGATCGGGGGATGGGGTATGGTCAAGATGGGTGGATAATCACACAATAAATGAGAGAATCTGAATTCCTAGCCTGGAGAGCTCTGCCACAGTCTCCAAGGGAGCAGCAATAGTCCTCTGAGTGTAGGGACAGTGCCTATCAAAATAGGATGACCCACTGATGTGTTTTTTTTATTGATGACTACCCTTGTGAGTCTTTGCTCTTGTAAATGAGACTTAGCCTGCAGTTGTGGGGTGCCTAAGGGTTGCCACCTGAGAGCCTCCTTGTTGCTCAAATGTGGCCTCTCTCTAAGCCAAACTCAGCATATGATTGCATTACCTTCCCCCCAATGTGGGACATGACTCCCGAGGATGAGCCTCCCTGGCAACGAGGGATTAATACCAAGTGCCAACTGGCAACACAATTGGAAAAAGACCTTGAATAAAAGGGGGAAATGGTAAAGACAAATGAGTTCAAGTGGCTAAGAGACTTCAAAGAGAGTCGGGAGGTCATCCCAGAGGTAACTCTTATGCACACCTCAGTAGGAGCTCATAGAACATCTAAGTGCCTATCACCCCACTCAGTGGGGTTTGTGAGAGCTCCGGAGACACCCTGGTCCTATATAAGGGGGGATAGCCCCAGAGACTGATGCCTTATCAGTGGGTTCTATTTTGTAATCTGTGCTCCTGAGAGTGACAGAATTAGACTCAAATAAGTCCTCCCTGCACATGGTTCACCAGTCCCTTCTATTCAAACCTA